>JAEIFV010000104.1:0-220000 GCA_018904265.1 Lordiphosa collinella | reverse complement strand
CTTAAATTAAGAAATTATTTTTCTAATATAGAGACAAAGTTTTTCTTAATAATAGAAAGGTATTTTCTTAAAAGCAGAAAAAATTGTTTAAGACCACCGGGTCGTCCTGGGTCCAGTACCGGGTCCACGTCCACCACCGGTTCGGGTCCAAATCCACCACCGGTCCAGGTCCAAGTCCAACACCGGTTCAGGTCCACCACCGGGTGGGTCCAGATCCACCACCGGGTGGTCCAGATCCTCCACCGGATGGGTGGTGGTCCAGATCCGCCACCGGGAGGTCCAGATCCACTACCGGGTTCAGATTCACCACCAGGTGGACCACGATCCACCAGATATGGACCACGATCCACCACCGGATCCAGATCCAGGTCCAGTCCGCCACCACCGGTCCAAGTCCACCACCACCGGTCCAGCTCCAGGTCCGCTTCGTTCGAACAACATTCCAGCTGCTTTGGTTAATTTTTATTAAATAAATAAAAATTTTCAGGGACTGACTGGGATTAGAACCCAAGACCTTTGTCGTGCGCAACGACGGCGGCCGCTTAGACGGTTAGGCTATTTCACAGCGTTGCAGTGGCACGTCTGAATGGGCTACTTATATTTTTGCACTGGAGCAAAAATTTCTGAAATCTAACGCCTTTTTTTCTAAAAGCAATGGCTACTATCGCCATATTTTCAAGAAAATTAGTTCCAGAAAATTTTTCTGTTTTTAAGAAATTACAGTAGTCTCTTTAAGGGCTACTATTTTCTAAAATTAAAGGTTAATTTTGCCCTATTTTTAAGAAAAAGACTTTAGAAAAATGCGCCCTAATTATCAGAAAAATATGGCCTTTTCTTGTTTTTAGAAAAGTTTTTTCTAAAAAAAAATTTTTTATGGCATATTTTTCTTATTTTCAGAAAACTTTTTCTGTTTATTAGAAAATTTTTCTAAATACCAGGGCAAATTTTAAAATAGGGCGATTTTCTAAAATTCAGGGCGAATTTTTTTCTGAGTGTAGTGAAGCCACGACGACAGAACTAGAACTTTTTATACAGAGCTGAAAACTCAATTCTTTGATATGTTTTTAATGTCTTGTCATTTTTGTTTTATTCATATTCACAACTGCAGCTCGTGTGGGCTTTTAAAAAGTCATTAGGCTATTTCTTAAGTAAGAAAATGCAAAACTACTAGGCTAGGCACTGGAAAAAAATGTTGGGTGTGGAGTGTCGAATTGAAAAGATATTAAGCTGGATACAATGAAAATTGCAGGGTGAAGGCCTGTATCTAGCATTGCGGAATTGTTTTAAGTTAGTGGAACAAAATTAAAATTGTGTGCCCTAATTGACCTGAAACGTGCAAGGTCACACTGATTTCTTAAAGATTGCTTATGGTTTGAATTCAAATAAATTTTTAACAAAATTGCGGAAACCAACTTCGGTCTACCATTTTATATCTAATTTCAGTATGACCGGTCTAGGGGTTTATTCGTCGTCTTAGAAAGTCTGTTGATTGAGCGGTCGGGTTTGCTGATTCCGACATACATACTTTTGCGCAGCCAGCAGAGAAGGATGCTAATGTGCCTAGTTACATATAAAGCTGAGGGTGGAGATAGATAGACAAACGGACGAAGGGACAGTCGATATCAATCATGTTGGTCTCACAACGTTCGCTGCAAAATGCTATATTGAGCAAGACACTTTGCAGTGTGACCAGGCATGAGCGTCTGTGGCACTTTGTTTTTCACCCACCATTTGCCTCCATCTATTCGCACATCATATCCAAGAATAATTGTAACCAATATATTCCTGAGCTGTGTACTCTTCTTTCAATCCTCACACGCTATCGATTGGCCAACTATAGATACAAAGTGTTGATTCCGTTCATGTTGCTGAATACTCAACAAAAGAAAAGGTGAACTAAAAATTCCTGGCACAGATTTTTTTTATATGAAGCTTGTCAGGAATTTTTAATTTTCGCGGTGCTGGATACCCGACATAAAACTAGAAATCGGCTGGGCCAGTTTCGATACTTCCACCTGCGTGTTTGTTCGTAACTGCGAATCCTTAGGAAAAAATTTAAGTACGAAAATACTCAACAAGTGACACCATTTGATTTTGAGTTCAATTCAATTACAGTTATCACGTGGCGCAGTAGGAGGTCATTCCATTTGACAGGTCATCATATGATCTCACTGATTTGTTTTGTTTTTTAGTTGGTTTCCAAACTTCAATGAACATTTACAGTTCGATATTTGTTGTGATGCCAAAAAGAGGTCTTGTCTACATTGGTCGGCGTTTTTTAGCACTTCGAAAAGGAAGAGGAACGTGATATTGAAAGGATGTAAACAAATAAATCAGCTCAAATTAGTATGATTTAAAGTCATACGCGACGGTCAGAAGAGATTAAAGAAGCTTACAATGAACCAGGACGATTGAGACGAAGAAATGTTTGTGATAGGCAAAGTGATTAAGCTAGATTACAACGGGCGACTAACGAACGCAAACGACGGCAAATACAAATTCTATATGTGAGCATTGATCATGCAGCCTTTTAATATGAGCCAAGCGTCAATACAGTGCGCTCGCATCATTTCAATTAGGTCAGACGGTCCAAAACCTGTTGAGATTGGGCTTTAAGGTTCCTCGAACCGACTCTAAACATATAACCCAATGAACCTGAACCCGGTACAAAAAATTAACTCTCACTTTCTATAAATTTCTAAACTTTTTCTTCTTTTTATTCGGTCGCTCAATGGGTAAAAATCATAGAACAACTTATTCCAAATGGTCGCCTTGAGACTTCCAGCAATGCCAAAGTTTATCTGGCCACTCAGCGATCGCAGTGGTCACCTCAAGCATTGGGAAATTGACCACAGATCGGATAAGGCCGCTTCAAAGACTCAACATTTGGGTGTCGAGTAGAGCAAGCCATAGCCTCGAGAACGGACCACAGTTTGTAGTCCAATGGATTTTGGAGTAGGCTACCAGCAGGACAATCATCCGTAGAAATTTAGTTCGGTTCATTGTTTGAGTAGTTTTGGCCTTGTGAGCTGTAACGGAGTCTTGTTGAAAGGTCCACGGATTGTTTACAAATAATGTCGTGCTGAGAGGCTGCGCAACCTTTTCCAAAACGTCGGATCAAAGCCATAGAAAGGGTATGTAAATGAATTTCAGGAAAATTTGAATGTGGAGTTTTGATTTAACATTAGTGTGGTGTCTGTGTGCAAAGTTTGTCCGGCAGACTTCTCACACGCACAGCGCACTGATATAAAATCGAAGCTCCACATTGAAATTTCCCCTCGCCAGTCACTTGTATGGCCATTAGGCGTCTTGTTGGTCTATGGTTTCTGGTCGGATTGATACACTTTTGCCGAAGTTTTAACTACTTTTTCACTCCATAAGCCTCCCTGAACTCTCGGAATGAGTTCGGACTCTTGTGTTAGTGACACAGCATACACACTATCGTTCTGTTTGTTGAACAATTCCTCAATGGTGAACATTCTTTCGTCAGTAATACGAATTCGTCTGTGGGCAATGCTTTCGATTTTGTCTTGAAATTTTGTTTCCATAATGTTGTGAGCAAGTGGCCGGTGTGTCTCTTATGTGAACTGAGTCCCAAGTCACGTTTTATGATGCACGACATGATGTTCTTGCTGATATGTACTTGATGTATTTCGTGACCAAAAACTACAAAAATAATAATGCCAAAAGGTATGATTATAGAAACAGGGATTAGGCCCTTTTTGGAAGACGTTAATTATGTATCAGTAAGTAATGCATCAGCGAGTATTAGAGAGAGACAGAGTGCCTCACTTTTTGGGGAACGCTGATTTAGAAAATTAGAGTCTATCCTAGATCCTACTAGAGGCCATTAAGGAAGTGGCTGTCAGCCGAAATCAGCGCAGAGACTTTGTTGATCTTTCTGGTAAACTTTAGACTTGACTGAGTGACTTGACTGACTCAGTGTTATCAGTACTTTGGTAGGCTCTAGCACTTCTTTTAAGTTTAAGCTGGCTCATCTTTCGATGTCACCTAATGGCTTTCCAAGCTCATTTATGAGTATTAATAAAAACTTGACTTTATTTACTGCCATCTAAAATCTCAACAATATTCCAATCACAACTCCAAGTCGCCTCTTCTTTGTCGAAACTTTTCGCCCAGATCCATTTGTCTTATCACGGTTATAATGCTAAAGGCAAACTTGGCCATGGCTAGATTACTTTGCATGGATATGGGAAATATGGCGCCAGCCGTAAATTGTATTGGCTGTTGCACTCTTTGCAGAAAATACAACACCGTCGACTTGTAACGTCTATCCGCATCCAGCCATTTGGAGTAAAAAAGCGCATTCGATAGAGCCAAACAGTCGTCCACTAGTAGCTCACAGTTCATGCAAAATGGAAATGATTCAAATATCAAAGCCGTTAGGAAGAATATGGTCGCCATTACTGTCCACATGCTAGAGTAGAAAAAGAACATATTGATCATGGCCACACCCATGACCACTCCAATGGAGAAGAACTGTGCGAATATGGTGATAGTAGTCATGGGACGCATAATGTCACAGCAACTGTTGAAAAAGAGCTTATTATTTAGGTAAGGGTTAGGACCTACACACTCACTCCAGTATGATCTTGTGATCCTTGATGCAACTAACCAACTGCTCATAGTTCTCCTCCGCACTTAGTTCCGGATTGCAGCGCAAATTCTCAACACGATCCTTAAGTACAGCCAGATGACCCCGAAAAATGCTGGTGAACACTATAGGATAAGTGTCCGCCTGTTGCTGTAGTATAACCATTATGCTCATGACAAACCACTCAAAGATGGAAGCCAGCCATAGATGGCCTACGCCATTTCTCCAATCACATAGAGGATTATACAGCTGCCAGGGTGGCGAACCGCCAAAGACAGCAGTCATCAATGTCACAGTGGTAAAAGTCAGATATACCGAAGAGTAGACCACAACCAAGCGATTGATATTGGCGATCATGCCGTGAAGTTTTTCGCGTTGCGTCGGTGTCACACAGTGCTCGTCCAGTTGAGCAATTACTTCATTCATCTTTCTTAAACGCCAGGTCTGCGTGAATGTAAAACATCCTTTGGCCGAACCAGCAAATGAATTAAGAAACACCTGCAACGAGGTCAGAAACTCATTTATGGTAAATTGGTCAAAGTAAAAATAGTAGGTGGCAAATAGAGCACAGGGCATGTAGAAAAATCCTAAGAAATTGGTGGTAAAGGTCCAGATATAGTAGAGATAACGTTGAGCTCCCTCCTTGGGCGGTACCCAGCCCATTATTTTCATACAGCGATAGAAGTAGACACAACCATCCAGCGAGGTCATGCGCTCAGTAGGCGGAGCTGGTTTAAGATATTTAAAGGAAAATAGCTTCATTTGGCTTGACTCGATTTAATGGTAATAAAGTAAACTTTACATACGGAAGTGGCTTTTATAAGAAACTGAATGGGACAAGCAGACTTAATTGTTTTCAATAATTAATTTTTATTAATTTTTGGGGCAAAAAAAAGGAAGGTGCTGTGAGATAATTGTCATATGTTGGGTGATGAATTCAGGGGAAAGCAAAAATTTCACTTCGGAGCATGGGCGGCAAGTTCCAAAAAATATTGGGTGGGTCTATTGAAAACAAAAAAGTTTTTCCCACAAGAACTAGTTTTCCGACCGATTGTTCTTATGGCAGCTATATGCTGTAGTCATCCGATTTTGACCAAACTTTGTAGAATCGTGAATGAGCATACATAACAAATACATGCCAATTTGAAGTTTTACGTCGAAAACGGAATGCAAAAAATAGGGGAAAGTTAACTTCGGCTCGTCCGAAGTTTTGTATACCCTTGCAGCTTCCATTGAAAACAAAAAAGTTTTTCTAAGAATACTTTTCGACATTACTTTTCTATGGGATCTACACTATAGAGATGTCTGATTTCGATTAAACTTGGTGAAATCATGGAAAAGCATAATACACTGTTAATTACGAAATTTGGAGGCAGTCCGACTTAAAACAAAAAGTTTTTCTCACTAGAACTTCTTTTTCGACCGATCATTCATACTGCATACGATCATTCATACTGCAGCTATAGTCATCCGATTATGATAAAACTTTGTAGAAATGTTTCCAAAGTATATACAATGAGTGTACGCCAATAAAAAGGACGTTTTCATTAAAAACAAAAAAGTTTTCCTCACTCGAACAAGTTTTCGACCGATCGTTCCTATGGGAGCTATATGCTATAGTCATCCGATTTCGACCAAACTTAGTGAAATCATGGGAAAGGATAGTAAACTAAGAAATACGTACTTTGGAGGCGTTTCCATTAAAAACAAAAAAGTTGTTCTCACTAAGACTAGTTTTTCAACCGATCGTTCCTATGGCAGCTATATGCTTCTTCCGATCCGGCCGGTTCCGACAAATGTGCAGCGTATTTGTAACATAAGACTTCGTGCAAAGTTTGGTGAGGATGGCTTTAAAACTGACGGAGGAGATAGCATAGAAACAGACGGACAGACGGACAGAAGGACAGACGGAAAGACGGACAAAGCTAAATCAACTCAGCTCGTCATGCTGATCAAGAATATATAAACTTTATGTGGTCGGAGATGCTTCCTTCTATGCGTTACAAACATCCGGACAATTTTATAATACCCTCTTCAAGGGTATAATAAATGGCAATTTTCTTGGCAACGGTGATTCCATTCATCTTGCAAGTATTCTGATTTTAACATGTCCAATATTGTCGAGATTTTGAAGAGTCCATAGATATATCGAGCGTACAATTTGTATTAAAATCATTTTTTTTAACTTGTACCTTAGAAATTGCATGAAAAAACGATCGAAATGAAATCGAGCTGTTCGCAACTCCGCATCAGGGCATGTGCAGTGCTGATCGAAATTGTTAACGCTGCCTTATAGCTAAATTAAAATTCGTAACAGATTCAAACATTTATTCGAAAAGATTTCTATTTCACTCAGAAACGGGAAAATCAAAAGAAAATGGATTCGGAGTTGCGAACGTTTTACTTTTTAATTGCACTCGGAAATGGGAATCTATAAATATAAAACTGTTCAACCTGACTGGTGAACGTCGCACAGGACAAACCATAAGAGATAGAAAGCTGAATTTTTTACAGTAGTTTTATCTTATGCTGAGTACTAAGAAACGGTCTTGGAAAATACTGTTGGGAAATGTGGAAAATTCAAAGAAAACTGTTGTATGAAACTTATTTGATTGTCATCCGATCAGGCTCAAATTTATTTTCAGAGATCAATATGAAAATTTAACCATGACTGGATACTAATTTTCCGGAAAATTCACCACCCTTGGTGGAAATTGGGTGGTAAAGGTTGAATGATTTGAATTTTAGTTCCCAGCGATTAGCTCCAAACTCATTTTCAAAGTTACTCATAAAAAATATATTCAACGAGACTTTCAACTTTTGGAAAGTCTACCCCAAAAGACGGGAAATGGGCGGAAAACTGTTGTATGCAAATTGTTTGCTTATCATCCAATCGGGCTCAAATTCATTCTCACAGATTTATATGAAAATTCAACAATGAATGCATACCAGTCTTCTGGAAAATCTACCCCTCTTGGCGGAATTCGGTGGGTAAAGGTTGAGTGGGTTGAAGAGATTGGATTATAATGGTAGCCATGACCTGACTGGGAAATTTATTAAAATATTCAGTTCAACGCGGGCTGCCGTTTTTCATTATACTTGGTTGTGTGCGGGAACTGGACCTGGAGGTGGCCCTGGAGGTGGACCTGCTTGCAAAATTCTTAATCTCGGTAAAACTTTGGGGATTGGCTAGAAGAAACGGGCGGAAAATGGTGAGAAACCGCGATATTTAGCCAATTTTTGATTTCAGTGAGACTTAGTGGAATGGTGGACGCTTGCCCGGGAAGGTTTCTAAGTTGAAGAAATGGGCGGAAAATGGTGCACAAGCCGCGAAAATTGAAAAATTATAGCGTTCATCCGGTTGCAAAGCAACTTTATTGGGTTTGTAAGCTTTAAATTTTAGAAGTCCACCACCAAGATCGGAAATGTCAGAAGAGACTTTATTTTTAACCGCGGGCGGGGCATAAGAGTTAATCTCTGCTTTGAGCCGATGCAAGTATCCAATTTGTGAAATCCACCCCCAAGTCGGAAAAGAAAAACTGATACCCTTATCGGTTAAAATTTCTTAACTGACGGCGGCGTAGCGAAGCAAGCCGGGTTATTTGCTAGTGTTTATATAATTCTTTGATGTTCAGAACTTTCTCATAACGTTAAGAAAATACGTATTCTTATCTTCAAAAAGAAAGGTTTTTTAATGTCTTAGACGTAACTTTTTCTGTTCCCTCAGAAGACACTGTTCCCATCTCCCAGAAGTAATGCTTTCTTACCGCCAAGAAGTGTTGCAGAGTGGCACACTTCTTTCCGATGGGAGAAGAGAATACCTGTAGTTCAGCTGAACCGGAGCGGCATTATCGAATTCTCTAACTCTTCGTAGTGAGCAAGTATTTGCCTAACGAATTTTGTACGACCCTGCATTACCAGTCGTTAGTGTGGTGATGGGTGCACACCATAGTTCACGTACTAGACTAGCGCTGTGATGTCTTACCTGTCGTTAACGACGCGACTGTCGCTCAGTGATGCATCAGGTCGTTAGGCCTGGTAGTGCCTTGACACCAGCTGAACTACAGGGATGCGATAGCCAGGCGATATCGCTAGATTAAAGCGATACCTACTGTAAAAAATGCATTTTTTTCTTGAGCGATCAAAAATGTTTGATAGGAAAATACCATGATAAATGCCCTTCAAAATATGCTACTGTTATTAATATCTAAAATTCAGGAAAATATTTGTATCACATTTGTCTTTAGCCCCAAATTTTATGTTTTCCTGCTCCGTATAGTGGTTCGATTAATGTCTCTTAATTTAACTGGACGAAATATTTAAATATAATTATTAACAGAAACTAAGATTGCATACATTACAGGGCACTTTTCATGAAACTCTTAAGAGAGTAAACAGTGTGCAAGTAGAATGCTGAACTTTCTCTCAGTGTACGCCTAATTACCAATGGCACATGCCAACAGTTACCACCCTCATTCTCAACCCATTCCATCTCCCTCGTTGCAGCCTTTCATCTTTACTCAAACCGCACCGAGGAGCGCATTGAGGACGATACATTGGCTGTGAAGTACGAGGATGGCAGATGGTCAAAACCATATTACGATTGCGGTGGTGGCAATATATGGATGTTAACCTACACGGTGCCATTCTTTGGCTATGAGAACGGCAGCTATCATTTCAAGTGAGTAAAGAGCAAAACAATGGGCGTTCTATAAATAAATCACACAGAAATTGTAAGAAAAGAAAATTGCAATCGGTTGCAGTTTTCACAGTGGGACGCTGATGCTGACGCTGCTGCTGCTTGTCAGTGGCAGCAAGAAGAGGAGGAATGACAAAATCTGAAAGGAAGCTGCAACTTTTTGACTTTAGTCTTTGGTGGATGGTGGGTAAAGAGCAATAGTAATTGAATAGCAGAATGGCTGCTCTTAGCCTGGCACGTGCCAGGGGAAAATGCTGTTAGCAAATTTTGATCACGCACCGGCAAACGGAATACTTTAAAATACACAGCTCGCGCACACACAACATTCTTATGAAAGTTTATGGCTTGCCTTCCGCTGTCACTTTTTTTTTCTTTTTTAGCAGATTTCAAATTTTTCCCTTTTTTGACATAGTTTTTGCCTTTTAGAAAAACTTTTTCAATTGAATATTGAGGCGAAAAAAGTTGGCTAGCAAAAGAGGAAAAGGAAACGTTAAGAAAGCAGCAGCAATAGCAGAATTGAAAACAAGTTATATAGTTTGATGAAAATTTCATTGATGTTGCTTTATGGCGCGTGGCCAAATCAATATAATTTAAAAATGAGAACTACACTTGGGGCATATTTAATTAGTTCACTGGGTGTTATGAGAGAGAGAGAGAGAGAGTGAGCTGGAGAGGGGGAAATCCATTTCATTAAAATTGTTTAGTCAACTGTGCGTGTCAGTGGACTTATTAGAAATATTTTTGTAAGCCGCTTAGCTTAGGCCGGAAACGCCTACAATGATGGAATGGTTGGTGGCACAAGCTCTACTATATCTACAAAAAAAAGGTGGTTAAGAGCGGATTAAGATTAGGAATGCAACCCGGTTCTAAGCCTACCTAACTAAGTCCTCAAAAATGTGGAAATTGATTTCATTAATTGAAGCTACAGTCGAGTTGCGTCGTTCCTCAATTATTCAATGTCATCTTTCGATTCCATATCTTCTCCTTAAAATACACACCTATAACCCTTTCAAGCGTACTTTTTCCCTACTCTAAAGCGCAGTAACAAAAAACCCCAGTTTCACTTTTCACTTTCAAATCATCTAAATGATATCACTTTCAACAGCAAAATCAATTTATTTATTTAATATAAATATCTCCTTGTTCTCCACCATATACTTCTCATATTGTTCGGTCGTGGACTCATCTGCCAGCGGTGGCTTGTAACAATAACAGGGATAGACCATGCGCACCTCAGGCCATTCCGGCGTGGCCCCCGGCGCCGGTGTTGTGGTGAAACGAAATCTCTGTCGCCCTGCGGAAATTTGCTTTAAATTTAAGCTTCTTCTTCGCTTCAGACACCCACCCACACACACACACACACACTTACAGCGGGTCTGATAGTATTGCTTTTGCCACCAGTCCAAGGGTCGCTGTGGCGAGTCCACACTCTGTGGCCCAGCCAGAGTCAGCCCAATCAGCATTAGCAAATGTAATAACCACATCTCGCTACTGCTGGCATTCATCAGAGTAGGTAAGCCAAATCGCTGGCATGGTAATTATAACAACCATTACAAATTTCATTACACACGGCAGCGCCGGCTGTTGTCTGAGAGAAGTTTGAGGAGTTTTTGGGGTACAGGTGGCGAAATTTCGAAAATTTAATTAAAGCAATCAATTATAAGAGCTCGCTCCTCCTAGTACCTATACTATCTACCCATACATGCCTATTTAACGTTCAATGACTTTGCACGCTTAATAAATTTCACGCAGTGTCAGGAAGTGGGTAGCGGAGAGCAGTTTGCTACTGGCGGAAGCTGGGAAACTGCCTGCAATTAGTTGCAACATAAATTCGGTCCGGGCTAATGGGCGGATGCACAGTGGTTGGGAGAGTGGGCAAAACAATTTGGTTCAAAGTGAAGTGGAGTGAAGGGTTTAAAAGGGTGTTACAAAATTTAACCAATGTCAAAACTTTGTTCCAAATAAAGGCCTTAACATTAAAAGCCTAATAGTTTACTAACAAATTCAAGGCATTTGCCAACGCATTTGCTTGGCAGAACCAAAACGTAAATGTTCTGTTCAAGCATTCCTTGTTTGTGAGACGGAGATTATTTTAGAACAGGGGTGCCCGCACTCTATACGCATCGGCTGCATTTGTTGAGGTTTTGCGCAAAAGCCATTGCCGCGCGTATAGGAATGAAATTGCAACAACAACATCGTATGAGTCTCTCTTCTCTCTTTCCTAGTATTACTCTTGCAGAATTAAACTTCTTTGGGCCTGATAGAAACATCACAACCGTTTTACGGTCATGGCCGCTGCAATTAATGTCCGCCACTCGCCATTGCTTTGAGCAAGCTGGCATTAGTAGGCCACACCAAGACTCGAGATATCTATCTTCACCTGGCCTCCCCATCTCAGTCTTCCATAACTGTTTCGCTCTCCGTTTGTACACTTTTTTTACTGTAGTTTGATCATCCATACGAGTGACATATCCTAACCAGCGCAGTCGCTGTTGTTTTATGCGCTTGACAAGATTAGTGTCCCCATAGAGCTCGTACAGTTCGTGATTCATTCGGATGCGAAACTCGTCGCTAACTTTAAGTATTTATACAATATTTGGCTTGACTCAGCCCAAAGAGCCAAAGCCGAGCTCCTCTCAATCTCTTGGCTTGTGTACAATTTAAAGTACAATTTAACGCCGAGTCTGAACTGCAGTTTACGAAGCTTTTTCATAGCTAGTTACTGTAAAAGTGACGCCAACAGCTAGTGAAGGTGACCGGATGTATAAGTTTTTCAAAGAACACATATAAGAGAGTAGAAAAAGCCCGACAATAATATACTCCTTACCTCCCAAAGATTTAATTAAGTTGTGTGAAGTGCTAACCATCGCCGTAAGGCCGGTGCTGCCCAGCATAGCAGTTTGTTTTCCATATAACTCGAGGATCGTTCATAGTATCTTTACCAGCCCTTTAGCAGATCGATAAGATTTTCGTTTTTTGACAGAGGGCTCTACTCTTCTACTCCTTATTGAACACGTAGTAACATCGGTTTGCAAGAGTGATTCTTCTTCGAGTTTCTAGATTAATGTTGTTGTCGCTGGTTCCGAGGCAGACAAAATCCTTAACAACCTGGAAGTTTTAGTCTCCCATTGCAACAGATTGTCCAAGACGTGTAGACTCACTGCGCGTTGATACTATGCAGCGCTAAGCCCAAGAGTTCTGACTGCTTCTATATCTCTGAGAGCGCCTTGCTTTCTAGAGCTGGTAAAAAAATCGATAGTACTATCGATGCATCGATAGTTTTGTATTTTCCAAAAACATCGATGGTTGCTCACCACTATCGAATGTTTTTCTTTCTTCTCTGCGCTAATGATCAGCCATTTTCTGCAGACAAAAAGTCACAATTATAGAACTTAACAAAATACTGTCCCCATTTCATGATGCAATAACTTCCATTTCTGCGAATAAGAAAGTAACTATCGGCCCTGTTCCGAATTCCGAGTCGGTTTTCGTGTAGAGCTTAAACTTAACAATTTTATATGGAAGATGACAAGCTTAAGCAGTTGAAACCGATTGGTTAATGCCATTTGGATTGAATTCATTAAAAATAGACGACAAGATCTAGTAGCCACATACATTCTTCTTACTTTTCATACAAAGATATGCACTTTTAATTATAAAAACCAACGTAATTCGGAAGGACAGCGCCGTATATCTACTGTAATTCCATTTATCTGTAAATTTCATAAAGGCTTACATGAAATAGATACATTTGTATCTTCGGAGGTGGTGATTGCCTTAAACTGAAACGTTTGCCCTCACGGCTATTTCAATTTGAAACGCGAACAATTACCATGATGGCCACTATTCTCGACCCACGATTCAAAAAGGATGGGTTACTAAATGCGTCCAACCCAAAACAGGCAGCAAAAGATATGGAGGAGGAACTGTAGACCCCACAGCCAAACCAAAACGATTTTCGTTTATGGACGATAAGTTACAATCCAAAATCACATCTTCAAAGACTGACGCCATAGGTATGAAGCGACAGCATTTTGAAAATCAGACCGAAGACAGAGGAATGTATTCCTTTGGAATATGGGAAGAACACAGTTAGTTCATCATATTAACAAAATATTATCTATACTCATTTTAGGAGAGCACAAAGGATATGCTACTACTTAAACAAATATCGAATTTGCGTTCCAATATCGTCATGCGAGTCAGAAGGATTGCTTAGCAAATATAATTCATCAGCAGATTAAAGAAGTCACACGATAAGGTGTCACCCTGCCTTAAACCACTTTTGGTATCGATATTCTCGGAGAGGTTCTTTTCTATTTTGACGGAGCTTTGTGTGCTTCTCAACGTCATCATGCAAAATCGAACATACTTGGCTGGTACACCAAAAGTAGAAAGGCTTTAAAGAACTTTGACCATATCGGAGTGTCAAAGACGGCTTTATAGTCAACAAAAAAGGGATAGGAGTCGATCTATACAATTCTTGAAATTCTCATGCGTTTGTGTAAGTAACATTTCTTGTTGTGCGTTGAATGATTGCATTTGCATCAGACAGCCACAAGCACACACACGTGGCATTAGGCAATAACCGGTTTCTCTTTCGTTTTCCTGTGGCTGTTGTTGCTTCTGAATTATTTCGTTTAGTTGTATTGGTGACTACAGTAGCGTTAAGTGTTCTTGATCACCCTTTTTTTTAGAAGCTTTGCAGGCAGAGTTAAATCAAGCAGATTGATTTAGTTTCTGTTTTCTAAAGCAATTATTTTGATTCATAAGATTATTTTATATCTTAGCTTTTTCCTGTGAAAGTTATTTTTAACTGTAACTTTAAGCTTTATACAATTTGCTTCAGAATTCCATTGGAAGCCACTGTAAAATGCAGTTAAATTAACGTCTAAATGTTGAAAGTTCATTAGTTCATTTCGTTTGCACAACCGATTGCAGAGTCAGTGCATAAGAATGTGCATGTCCTGGTCCTTGTCCTTGTCGCTGTCCTGTTGCTGGTCACATTCAACAAAAGCTCATTTATTTCAGCGCGCTTAGAGCCCGCACGCTATTCTCCCCGGGCGTAAATGAAAATAAAGTTGTGCAGTAAAAAGTTTGCGGCCAAAGTTCAACGGGGAACTGGGCACCGGACTACTGAGGCTGAGGCAGCGGCTCGTGTTAATAATGTGCAGCTATCAGTTTCCCATTAGTTTGTTGGCTGACTGCAAAATTAATTTGTTTACTTCGTTGGCGACGGCGCTAAAACGGAGCACGAAAGTTGCTAATTGATTCAATTTATTAGGCGGTTCATTTTTCTTAATTGCAGAAACCACATTAAAGATAATTTTATTAAAAATTATTTGGCACTTGGCACGGCACACAAAATGCGCATTAGCAACTGCTAAACAAAACAACAAATCACATTAAGCGCATGCTGTGGCGTCTCCTGCTGGGGTAATAATTTTATGTGATTTCATTTAAGTTTCGCTAAGAACGCGCGCACAGAATGCGGCGGAACAAATGTTCAATATTAAAAGGGGAGTGGCTGGGTGGGTAGCTGTTGGTAATCCCGGCATTGTATTTATTTGACTTATGCTGCAATGTAGCCTGCCACACACACACACAAGACTTACTCACATGCAGCTTCTTGCCCTGGAGCAAAGCATAATGAGGCAAACGGAAACGGAAATATCAAATATGGCAATAAGCATGTCTTTTGTGTGCTGAGGCTGTCCGAGCTTTACTTGTTCCACAGACAGAGCGGCAGCTTGTTAGCTTGTCAAGTTGCAACATCTGAATGTATGCATGATTATGAATATGCAGGCTACATTTGGGCCAGCAGTGCCTTTCCCTTGCAGGCTCTTCAATTCTTAAATCAAACTGAAACGGACTTCACCTGAACTACTGAGAGCTGCCAATCGTCAACACCCAACACTTTGTGTAACAACCATGTCAGTGTCTTGTCTGCGTACCAATTACATTGCACTAATGGTCAATGCAACAAAACAAGCTATCTGCAGCATCATTAAAAAGTCATCCCGGTGAGCGCTGTTCTATCAACGGAATGACCAAGCATTGAGAGCAAAATGAAACCATAACAAGCTCTGACAGCGCGCCAACAAATTTACAAAGGGCAGACTGGAAACAGAATTTGTCAAACTTGACAGAAACAGAAAAATAAAACCAAATCGAAAAGCGGTGTAAATTCACAAACATTTTTAATTGCACGAACAGTTTACTTGGAAGTTTACTAGACAAGAAAATGGGTTTAAGACTTGAAAGTACATAAGATAATTAAATTGGGCATCGTTTTTCCAAAAATTTAAACTTCATAAATTCTAATTAACTTGTACATACAAAAGAAACAGCAAAGGACAGTTTCAGAAGATTAGGTTGATCCCTAGTAATTAATATAAATACTTTTCTCATTAATTAATTGGGCTTAAATCCACATATGTAACAAGAAAGAAGTCGGTCAAGAGTGCGGCGTCATCTCGCCACGATTCGACGTGCCCATCAATGACATCGAGAAGTGGACCAACAATCTGCTGCCCTCTCGTCAGTTTGGTTGTCGTCCGGTTGGGAGGCAGGATCCTCGGCTTCTTCTTCTAAATCAGCTACTTGGCATCTAAGAGGAGGAGCAGTGTGTGTGATGGAGGAGGAGGAGTTGTAAGAATATGTAGAAAGTTGTTTTATTTCCCTCAACCCCAAGCGACGACACAACGTTTTGTACACAAACCTAAAAGGCAAAGAACAATTTCATACCAGACAACTATGAAGAATGTGTTCCCCCAACAAAAGAAATCGCGAAATAAAATGAAGACTAAAATATACTCTGAACCTCCCGAGGTGTGTGTTTTATGGTGTTTAAAGTGCTGCCCATCGCCGTTGCGACCAGTACTGCCCAGCTTAATTGTTTGTTTTCCTTATAACTCGTCGATCGTTGTGTTTACGACTCATCCTTCCGAAAGACGACTTAGCCATTTATTTCTGTTTTTTTTTTCTATATGTCCACCGAAGTAGCAATCCGAAAAGGATTTTTCGCCTTAAATGGGACCGCTGCGGCGGTAAGCAACAAATTGCATTTTAATGGCCAGATTTAATTTGGATCAGCGACACTTTTTCTTCCTCCGTGAAGTTCTCCACATGATTTTTGTATTGTTTGTTTTTCTTTGTTGCTTCCATTTTTTCATCTGTTTGACAAAGAACGAGTTGACAGGCCATGCTGATTCTCAGAGCGCCTTAGTGCTATCTACGTACCCGCTCTAAGAATTTTGTTGAGCATATTCTGTGAGCTATGTAATTCGATGGACTCCGAGAAATTTTTCAGCGTATCCGTAAAAGGTTTTATTAAAAACAATACTTTTCTTTATATAAGAAAAAAATTTGGGATGATTTTGCTGAAATAAGGTTTGCCGAATTCCCAGTGGTTTAGCCGTTTCTGAAAAAAAAACTCCTTGCCATTTTTTGATATTTTTGCAGTTTTGAAGCAGTAAATGCAATTTTTTTGGGTCAGTCTGCTCAGGACATTTTTGCTCTTGTTTATATCTATCACATTGCCAAAGACATAAAGCCAAAATTTTAAACGGTTTATGATATATGGACTTCATACAAATGGTTCTTTTTGGTATCAAAAAAGTATCTTTATGATGTGATGAGTCCAAGTCCTTTGGGGATTGCTTTCAGTTTCGGTATGTTCTTCAAAAAAAGCGGCAAACGAAGGCGTAACCAATTTATGAGTTGCTCTGTGTAATAAATAGCATGCTAAGCCATCAAATGGAATGACCGCCTACTGCGCCACGCTTTGTTCTGTAACTGAATCGAAACTATTCAATTGTTGCAAGACTGTTGGAAGGTGGAAGAGCGGCACATTCAACAATTAACGAAAATCCTGGTTGCAGCAGTTCAACAACACTTTCCGTAATTCCGAATAAACAGCGGCGAATGAATTAATCGGATGTCTCAAGTCATCGTATTTGTAGCGAAAAGTGAAAACCATTCAATTGAGTATGAATATGGGAGTGTTCCTGCAACAGGATAGAACCGTAGAAGATTTCTTAAGTGTGATTTATTAGCAGCTTTCGGATTTGATTAAAGGCCTGTTCACAGGAACAATAAAATTTATTTTTTTCACAATGCTTTGTATGAATAAGACAGTTGTTCAAAAGTTTTTAGTTTTAACAGCTGTGCAATGGTGTTCTATTCATATGAAGTACTGTGTCAAAAATTAAAGTTATGGTTCCTGGGAATAGGCCTTAAAAAATACATTCAATTCAGAAATTTTATGAAATCTTTATTTGAGTCGATAGAACGATTTAGATAATTCAATGTTTAAAGATGAAATCATGTAAATTTGACCGTGGTTGAGCTTTAAATGGTTTATACGCTGGGTATCTTCTATATTGGCTCCCAGTGCGTCAACTGTTGCAGGCTTGTCGCTATAGGCATAAGCCTTAACCTAGCCCCGCAAAAAATAGTCTAAAGGCGCTATATCGAAACGGCCAATTGGCCGCCCCAAACGTGAAATAAACTGTTCACCGAACTCTTTAAAAAGTTACTAAAAAAGAACAGTCAAATGATGCCTCCGGCCCATAATTCACATCAAACAGTTAATTTTTTAGGATGCATTGGCACTCCTGCAATGCTTCTGGCTGCTCTTCACACCAAATATGTAAATTTTGTTAGTTCAGAAATGAGCTTCGTCGCTGATCTTCATTCAACTTTGCCAGCGCCCATTCATCAAAAGTTTGCCGTTTTGTTAGCTCGTGTGTCTTCAATTTTAGCACCAGTTGTATTTTAAAAGGTTTTATACCCAAACTATTCTGTAGAATAACACTGGCAGATACAGCTGCGATATTTTCCTCTGTGCGCACTTTACGTTTGCGTGTTGGTGGTTTAATGTCCAATAATATAAATATCGTGCGAAATTTAGTCACAAGATTTCGAATAGCCGTCCAAACTGTCCATGGAAGAAGTACACTATGCACTTTCTTAACCAAGCATGAATTTTGATAGTAATATTCAATAATCTGCAAGCGCTGTTCGTTTGTAAGTCGATTCATGGTTAAATAAGAGATCAAACTGCACGTGTTTGACAGTAACAAGTGACACGAAAACAGTTGAGCTGCCAAAAAAAAAGTTGCCAAAAATCACACTTTACTTAGAACTTATGCGAATCGGAAACAGCAAAGAGTTTTATTATTGATTCCACCTGCCATTTGCCAATTTACTTCAACGTATAATGAACTCATCACTTATGTGATTGGTTCAGAAGAATTGCGTTCATACAAATAAATCGAATGCGTCGAAAACGAAGATGAAGTCGTTAATTATCCAGTGCAACTCTTAAACTCTTTGGATTTGACTGGCGTTCTTTGTTAACGATAGCTTTCGATCAAATAGCGAATTTTAGGTTGAATCGTGAATGTTTAAAATTAATTCAATCAAAAAATCAATTTTGGGCAAAATGAAATGTGTCGGAACACTTAGCTGAAGGAACAACTAGAGGATTCATTTAGTACAATTTCAAATTTGTCTAACGATTTATTTCAGGGGTCGGCAATGTGAGCAGGGATGCTGCCACTGGCAACTGAAAAAATACTCGTAAGAGCCGAGCTTTTAAAAGCTCTATTTATTGCTTTGATTTCTTTGCCAGGCCGCTAGAGAATGGAGAGCTATTAAGTTCGTTCTTTGAATTTACTCAAAACATTGAAGACTTTTCTCGCAGTCGCATAAATTTTTATGCAGCGGCTTCAGTTCTGCTGACGTCTCTGCTCCTTTTGCCGACCTCTGATTGATTTTAATCAAGAAGCAGTTGGTAATCTTTTCTTCTTACTTTTAATATGGAGAATGTTCTGAAAAGCATTTAAATATTTAACCTAACCAATTCAGCTTTTAAGCTGCTCTTAGTTTTTTAGCTGTGTACCCACCCGTTGAAACTTTGAAGTGACTCTTAAGGCAAATATGTTGTCAAGCCAATAAAAAACTGTGAGCCATATGGAATAGTTGTTTGTGTTGAGAAAGGGAGTTTGGGTGGTGATATGGCAATGCCAAGCACGTGCACAAAGTACGCACGAACACAAACACGCATTACGTGAATAACTGAAATGCATTTGTTCAGCTTAGCAGCACTCACACACACACACACCCACACACGTACGGACATGCACGTGCCAGCTATTTAAAAATGGTGACACCTAATACCGCAACCAAGTGCTTGCTGTAGCTGTATTAGCCCAGTCGGCCATTGTGGCAGTTCATAAAGTTTACTAGTTTCGCTTATGGCAATAACGACAAGAACAACACAACAACAACAACAACAATAGCCATATGTAAACCCTATGTCCTTGTTACCAGCTAGTAAACAACTCATCTGCTTTGGATTCATTGTCGTTGTCGCATTACGTATACGCCATGCGTGTTCCAATTTGCCTAGTGGCACACTATTTTTGGCGCAGCGACATGGTGCCCGCTGTTAATGCACATAATCAGTTTTGTACTTTGCAACGCGATGACATAGTTTGGTGTGGCCACCAATCCTAGCCCCCAACCAAGCCCATCCCGACGGCTAACAACACGATGAGTGGTTCGATTTTTATGCCAAAAATATGCGTATGCGGCGAGGCCACATTAAAGCAAAAGTTACTTTAAAATTTGTTAAAACGTTTAACCAGAAACATTGAATATATATGCATAATACTCGCTCAAATAAAGTTGATGAATTATCAACAACACAGATTTAGTAAGAACTGCTATTAGAAAGTGTGCAAGTGGTTATCCCGTGCGCCTAACTGCTCTCCACCAGCAGTATTTGCTTTTATGATTTAGCTGACTTAGTTTTGTTGAACTAAAAGTCAGCTAATTATTCCAAAATTGTTATATGAACTGCCACAATTGAATTTTATGCTATGCATTTCTAAAATTCATAAAAAAAACACTACAGCAATGTAACACACCTGACCTTCACACCTGATCTAGTGACAATTGGTTTTTAGATACCCGACAGCGACAGCGCATGGTGTGTATTAGAGAGCTGCACGAGTAATTCCGGAATCGTATGATTGCAGGTAAAAAGTAATCATTTTTAAGTACAACGATTACCTTTTTTGAATTCATGTAATCGATTGAATGATTACGATTATATCCGATTACTACTCATGATTTTTTTCTGAGTAGTACTCGTGTAGAGGAAATGTCATACTCACTCAAATCAAAAACCCACTTCCAAGAAGGAATGCAGTCTGTTGGTTAGAAAATTGCAGGAGGTGTAAGGGATCACATTTTTTTCAAAAATCAATCCAGCATCGCTAAGTGGTGACATGACAAAACGCCCACGGACAAAAGGCCCATATCAAAATTAATCGTTCCTTTCGCCCAGGTTCATTTGAGGTCCTGCAGGGACATATGCCTCTTGCATATCAAAGAAAAGGAGCAACTTTAAAAGTTCAAAACTTCTTCATTAGAAATGGGGCGACTTTTATGAGAATGTGCTCGCCGAACGATGTCAGAAAATCGCCTAGCGGACGTACGGCAATTCATGTACAGTCTCTGTTAATCTGGTCGATTGTGATGTAGCGGGTAGTGTGCATGTCTGCAATACTGTCTTGGGCCATCTAAAATTAGAAGCACACAAGCCAAGAGATTGTAGATCAGCAGCGCTTACGGTTATCCTTTACAGACTGCCTGTTAACGAACATACCGAAGCGGATGGATGTTTGAAATCGCCTGGCGGATAGCTGACACTTATTGCACAAACTCTTGTAAAGCAGTGCAGATCGGCCAGGCCGATGGTTACCCTAAATCAGAGGCCGGCACGTCGTTATCTACTGGGCATAGGAAAGCTCTCAAAAGCAGCGGCTTACACACAGTATAATCACTATACGCGTCGCTGCGCTGCGTGTTCGTCTCTTGCTTAGATGCGTCGCGGTTGAATCAGTTTTTGAGCTGCTCTCACACACACCAACGCAAAAATGGGATTGAGTTTTTTCCCGGCCCCTGTTCTAAACTGACGGCCGAGTGGTTAACAGAGAATATGCTGGCCTTTGGTTGTCCCAAAACCGACTGCCGTGCGGCTAAACATTTTATTTAAAGTCTTTGATTACCATTTAATCGTGCAACAAATTGTGAACTCACTTAATATTCTTTTACTAAGAACATATGAATCGACTTGTAGAACTAGTCCATCAGTATGGAAAGCACAAATTGGTCAAGTTTTATGTTCTTCACTGTGAGTTTAATGTCGTTTAAATTTGAATTCGGACTTTGCGCCCATGGGCCTAATGTCCCGACATAAGGCCCAGAAAATTTATGAGTTATATTTCAAAGTAATGATTGAAATTTTTCATATGGGCCTTATGTCCGTGGGCGTTTTGTCATGTCAACTCGCTAAGTATCAATTCGGTCGATGTTATAACCAATAACCTTAATACAAGGTGGGCCAAAAGAAGTCACCGGGGTCAAAAGAAATCACCCTATTGGAAGATGCTCTTATTTTTACTAATAGCCGGTTTGCATATGACTATAAATTATTTTACTTTTGTTTTCCTCAACGCTTAGTTTTCACCAAAAAAAAATATCTGGGAGGCTGAGAATATGTCTCCAAATTCTCATTAAAACTGAAATAAAATCTTACATATATAGTAGGACATAAATAAATTTCTTTGTTTTTTTAACTGTATTTGAAATCCTTGAAAGTCTGTTCATTCGCTCTGTTGGAGTCCCCCCAAGCGCAAGAACAATAATATAATTAGAAAATTTGCAAACTTATTTAGGCATAAAGCGTACCACCCACAGGCAAGCAAACAGAAAGCCAACTTAAAAGCCAATTATGTTAAACAGTTCTACATAAAAAACGTGAGAGGAAACAACAAAGAGCAGATTTCTATCCAACCATATACAGCAGTCGTTTTAGCATACGCCAGCTGGACCAACATGGACAAATCTCCACATACTTCAGCTGAAGGGGGCAAACTAATAAATCAATAGAAGACCAAAGTGACACAAAACTCATTCGGTAGCCGTCTCACTAAGCTTATTTTCTAATATCCGTTTACAAATTATCTTTAGAAACTGTCAACAACAATAACAACAACCACCACGCCAAAAAGAACAAAGGGAAAAACGAAAACGAAACCACAGCAAATAAAAGCCGAGCAAATAAGTAGCAAACACAAGAGAGAAAAAAAAGGGACATGTTGGGGATCAACTGCCGGAGAATTAACATAATCATTACTATAATGTTAGATGGGCCTTTGTGTAGTTCTGGTCCCGGACCCTGGTTCGGTCGTCTGTGCACTTTCCAGCCTTTAGTGCTGTGGCGGTAGATATCCCTTTTTTGCAATCAATAAGTTGTCAGAAACAATCAAATAAATACAAACTGATATGTCAATATTAACTGACAAGGCACACGAGCCCCAACACCCGATACGGTCCAAAAAAAAAAGACAACAAAGAGAATGCACAGTATGATGATGATGCTACGAAAAGGGTAATACCCTGCAGTAGGCTTAAGAAAGTGTTCAGAAGAATCTTTTCAAAATCATTTTATCGTAAGAAAAGATAAGCAAAACAGACCCTAGCTAGGATCAACATTCAACCAACAAGCTTTGAAGATCCATGTGTTAAGCTTGCCTCCTCAGTAGGAGCCAAGCAAAAAAAAAACTTTTTATAAGCCCTTGTTATAAAGACTTTCTTAACTATTTCAGATGTGGTAATTGTTTTTCATAGCCGCCCCTATTTTCTGGCTGTATTTGCACTGTGGGCAGCGGCCGAAAAGCTTCTGAAAGCTCTCTGCCCGTTTAACTTAGATTTGCTTATCCATTTTTGTGGTGGGGTTCATTTTTCACTGCAACTTCTATAATATGTCTCTATTTGGTAAGTCAGCAGCGGCCGAGCAATAAAAATTACAAGCTTTTGAAAGCTCTCTGCCCACTTAACTTAGATGATTCTCATCCATTTTTGTGATGGCGTTCATTTTTACTGTCACTTCTATTTTCTGTCTCTATTTGGTGTCTGCAGCGGCTGAGCAATAAAAATAAATAGCTTTTGAAAGCTCTCAGATTTTCTCCTCTATTCCTGTATTGCTGTTCATTTTTCATTGCCACTTCTTTTTTCTGTTTCCATTTGATAAGTCGCCATCGTCCGAGCAATAAAAATAAGAAGCTTTTGAAAGCTCTCTGTCCATTTAACTTAGCTTTACTCATGTGTTGTGCATTTTTCTCTGCCACTCCTATTCTCTGTATCTATTTGGTAATACGGCTGCGGCCGAGTAGTACAAATTAAAAGCTTTTAAAAGCTCTCGGTCCGTTTAGCTTAGATTTTCTCATCCATTTTTATGGTGGTGTTCATACCTTACTAATACTTATATTTTCTGTCTCCATTTGGTAAGTCGTCAGCGACCGAGCAGTAAAAATCAGAAGCTTCTAAAAGCTCACTGTCCGTTTAACTTAGATTTTCTCATCTATTTCTGTGGTGCTGTTCATTTTTCATTGCCACTTCTATTTTCTGTCTCTATTTGGTAAGTTGCAATAAAAATGAGAAGCTTTTGAAAGCTCTCTATCCTTTTAACTTAGCTTTAATCATATGTTGTTCATCTTTCACTACAATCCAATTCGCTGTCTCTATTTCGTTAGTCGGCAGCGGCCGAGCAAGAAAAATAAGAAGCTTTTGAAAGCTCATTGTCTGTTTAACTAAGCTATTGTCAACCTTTTCTGAGGTGGTGACCGTTTCTCACAGCCGCCACTATTTTCAGTCTCCATTTGCTGCATCGGCAAAGGCCGAGTAAAAAAATAAGAAGCTTTTAAAAGCTTCATTTTCATTTCACAAAAAACTTGATCCTCGTTTTTGTGGTGGTGACCGTTTTTCTGCACCGCCCTTTACGTTCCTGGCGCGGCTGAGCAAATTGAATGAGAAGCTTTTAAAAGCTCTTACTCTTTTACTTAGACTTTTTCATCCATTTCTATGGTGGTGAAAATTTTATGCAGCCGCCCTTATTTTCTGCTTTGGCAGCGGCCGAGCAAAAAGGGTGCTAAGCTTTCAAAAGCTCGAGGTTCGTTTCACTTGTATTTTCTCAACTGTTTCTGTGGTGTTGAGCAATTTTCACTGCATATGAGAAATGAGAATCTTTCGAAAGCTCTTCTGTCTGTTTTACTTTCATTCAAAACTATCAGTTCACTTTGCAACTCTAACAAATCAAGTGCCAAATCTATCATACCCTTTCGACTCCACAGAGTGCAAACATAAAAGATTCGTTGACGTCAACCGGCCATCCACACAGTTTTCGGCGTGAAAATGTAGGCTTCGGATTATGCGTAAAATTGTACATGTGTTCCGGTTGCCAACTTCAGCTCCTTCTACGTTTCTGCTTAGGTATGCGTGTAATTGGGAGGCAGCTTCTCGCTATGGCAGGCAACCTTGGATAGCATTTCCAAAAGGGCTAGGGTCGGTAGGCGGTCAGGGGCTTAGGGCACCCTTTTCATGGCTTTATTTCTTTGTAAAACGACAACGCCAGCAGCCCTCACCGACCCAGCAGACGACAGCAGGAAAATAATTTTCTTTATTGTTGTTGGCCGCTTGTTAGTTGGCCAAGTCGCAGACATATGCGCAATCAGAGCCGGAATTTATGGGAGTCTTTGGGTAGTCTGCATGTCCATAAATATCAGCGGGCTGGCGCACTACGCACGTTTTATTGAATACAGTTTATAAATGGCGCCATTTGGTTTAAGGGCCGCTCAGTTGATTGTTAAACTGACAAATTAATAACATCAATTTTTAACGCCTTTTTATTCTTTCTGGGACAGGGGCACATCTGGCATTGACATAGACTTGCGGCGCGTGGACATTGACCAATGTCCGCAGCGTCATACGCCGGGCACCAAACGGCCGCTAAACATCTTTGCCGGCACCGACAAGTGTAAACAGCGCACCACCATGGTGGGTATATTCTCCTGAAAGACTTATCCGCGCGGGCACTTAATAACTCGCCCTCTCCCGCCCTCTCGCTTTCAGTGTGAGCCCATTATGGGCTTGGGTTTCCGTCGCGGCTCCTATAAATGCCTGTGCCGCAAGGGCTTTTACTTTCCCGATGTGATTGCACAGCACAAATTCTTCAACGGCAGCCTGCTGGAGGAGGAATACGAGAAGCTGATGCTGGTAAGTGCCGAATCGAGTCGAGTGTTTTTGCAATAATTGCCAAATGAGATTCCCATTAAATATGCAGCACAAGAACTCCACGTACAACAGCAACAGCGAATACGAGTGTCTGCCGTGTGCCGAGGGCTGTGATTCGTGCGAGGATGCTTCTCCGTGCATAGCGGCACTTAACTGGCCGATGCGTGCCAGCATACTGGCATTGGCCTGCATTGTGATTGGCCTGTTGCCGCCGGCTGCCTGGTTCACCTTCCGCTATCAGCAAGTCAAGGTAAGTGTTTTTTTATTCCGAGGAGCTTAGCATTGTTATTAGTTTGAAGTTAATTTTGTACGTGCCTGGCACTGGCACGGACGACGGATTTTATCGCGCAGCATAAACGGAAGTGCAAACATTCACACAAATGTCAACCCACTTCCGAGTACAGACGGTCACTCATTAAGCCCCAGAAGTGCATGGTCATAGTTTTCAACCATTTGGAACTTTGTCGTGGCAAGCTCACACAATGTGTGTGTGTGTGAGGACAGTGAATTATTCTATTCCCTTGTCGCCGTCTGACATTTGTACTCTGTCCCCACCTCCCACACCCACGCTTGCCAGTCCCAAGGCAGCCAGCCAGCTAAACTGTTTTCCTTCCTAATGCGATTCTGTCGCATTTGTGTCTACGTTCATGTCCTTCTCTGGCGGTGGGTGTGTGTGTGTGTGTGTGTGCGTACCAAACTAATTAAATGGCGCTAAACATGCCGCCTGACATCCTGCCAAGTGTGACTGCAACTTCAACTTAGTTTTTTTTCTTTCTGTTGTTGTTGTTGTTCTGTGCTCTGCTCTGTGAAATTGAGTGGATAAAGCGATTTCAATTTGAATTTCAACTAACTGGCCAAAAACTTTCAGCTACGCTTGGACAACTTAAGGAATTTGCAGACAATACAATTGGAATTCTTATGCAAACTAATTTTAAATGTTTTTCTTGTTTTGGTTTTTTTTTTTTGTTACATTTTCAGGTTGTGCGGGCAGCCAGTCCAGCTCTGTTGCGAGTCATTGCCCTGGGTGCATTCTTTATTTACTGCACGGTAAGTGAATGTTCTAAGGAATTTAAGAAATGTATATTTATGTCCGAAAGTTAGTTAAATTTAAATGAAGCACCTGGACATTAACTTTATACTTCCATTGTGCTATGCTCAATTTGTAAAAGTATTTAAAATTGCATACTATTTTATGTAAAGCACGAATTTAAACGAAAGTGTTAGAGAAATATCAACAAGTTGCACAAAAACGATACTTTTCTTAGGCTGGCGCAAAGATGAAAGTATTTTGAAGTTACAATGAATTTGAATTTAATATTGATGTATGGATTTGAGGTTTAATTAAGAATTAAAAAAACCAAAAAATTGTATTTTTATTTTAAATTACTCATACGACTTGTTAACCAAATCTATATAGTTTTAAGAAAATCTTTAATACATAGCATAGATACAGACAGACGGACAGACAGACAGACGGACGGACAGACGGACCTGGCTAGATCGACTCGGTTGTTGAGGCCGATCAAGAATATATATGCTTTATAGGGTCGGAGATGCTTCCTTCTGCCTGTTACATACAAGGTGGCTGATAAAAGCTGCCACCAAAAAAAAATTGAATAACTTTTTTTCTATTTGATGAAACTACTTAATTTTTTTTAGTTTTGTAGATTGCTCTTTAAATTTATGGAAAATGAATAATTGGGACTCTGAGTCCGTAGTTTCGGTTCAAAGAGAGTATAAGCGCACGCTTGGCGGCGATCCTCCGACCAAATGGACCATAATGAGACTTGTTAACAATTTTGCCGAGCGTAAGACAGTCGAAAGAAGACCTTACCATCGAAACCCTACAGTTTGAACGGAGGAAACAATCGCTGCGGTAGCTGCCAGCCATACAAAACAATCCAAGAGTTTCGACAAGGAACTTATCTGCTCAAATGGGTATAAGAAGACACTCAATGCAGGCAATTATGCACAATGATTTGAACTTATTCCAATATTAAATTCAAATGGCCAACAAACTGAACGCAGCAGACTTGCCGATTCGCTTAGAACTTAGCCAGAAGATGCTTCAAATGGTGGAAGAGGACGAAAACATGTTGAACTGTCTATTTATGTCTGACGAGGCCCATTTCGACTTAAACGGCATCATAAACAAACAAAATTGTCGAATATGGAGTACTTCCAACCCACAGGTACTCCATGAGACGAAATTGCATCCACTTCGTGTGACAGAGTGGTGTGAAGTTTCATCACGCTGCTTTGTCGGGCCCTACATTTCGAAGAAACCGTCACACCGTTACTGTTACTGGAGACCGTTACTTGAGCATGCTGAGAGAGTTTTTCTATTCAGAAATTACCGAAAGAGAATTCCTTTCAAGTCAGTGTGGTTTCAGCAAGATGGTGCAACTCCTCACATAGTCCAGCCTGTTATGTCTGAACTGCAACGAAAATTTCCCAATAAGCTGATATCCAGAAACTCCACATTCCGTTGGCCCCCCAAGTAGCCCGACCTTACTGCACCTGACTTTTTCTTGTGCAAACAGGAAGTCTTCAAAACAAAACCGACAAATTTGTATGAACTAAAGAAATCCATTTAAGCAATAATTGCGGATATTCCTGTGTCAACTCTCCAAGCAGTAATGAACGACTTTTTGATAAGATGCCGCACATGCATCAACGAGCAGGGGGGGCATTTAAATTCAATTATTTTTAGATCTAATTAAGCTATATTCTATATTTAATAAAATTGAATGAGCTTTAACATGAAAAGAAGAAAAATGAATTCCATACACTGAAAAAAAAGTTATTTGACTTTCTTAATGTAGCAATATTCATCAGCCACCCTGTACTTTTGCACAAACCTAATATACTCTGTACAGAGTATAAAAATAGAGGAAAGTTAACTTCGGTTATTGCCGAAGTTTGTATACCCTTGCACAACGTTTTTTTTAACCAACACTACTTTTCGAACCCTTCTTTTCTATGGGAGCTATGCTATATAGATGTCCGATTTCGACTATCATGTACGTAATATGGGGTCGATTTCATTTAAAACAAAAATGTTTTTCTCACTAGATCTTCTTTTTCGAACGATTATTCGTACTGCAGCTACATGCTATACTTATCCGATTTTGACAACACTTTGTTGAATTGAGTAAAAGTATATAAAATAAATATATGCCAATGATAAGAACGTTTCCATTCAAAACAAAAAATTTTTATCGTTCCTATGACAGCTATATGCTAAAGTCATTCGATCCGGCCGGTTTCGACAAATGTGCAGCGTATTTGTACTATAATACTTCGTGCAAAGTTGGGTCAAGATAGCTTTCAAACTGATGGAAGAAATCGCATAGAAACAGACCGCCGGAGAAACGGACATGTCTATATCAACTCAGCTCTTCATGCTGGTCAAGAATATATATAATTTTTGTGGTCAGAAATGCATCCTTCTATGCGTTACAAACAGCCGGACTTTTTTCAAAGGAATAAATATAAATATTTTTCACCGATTTTGAGCTAGTAGCTCAAGCTTAAATGAAGTCTTTCCACACCCGAATGAAGGCTTTGAATATTAAAATGTTAATGTAGAAACCCATTTGTGTGGTATTCAGATTGCTGTAAGAAAAATGTAGAAATTGTTTCGAAATAAACCGATTTTCTTATGACATGTACGCAGCACTAAACTTTTCATTTCTACACTCATAAAAAAAAGTCCCAAATTAGCCCTTAAAATTAGAAATTCGACTTTGAAAGCCGTCCTAAGGCGACTCACCCTAAAATTTAGAAAAATAATTTCTAAATATTATGAAAAGCTTTTCTTAACCAAAGGGCTATTTTTTTTTAGAATTAGAATCTCTTTCTGAATCATAGAAAACTATTTTCATAATATAAGATAGAGACAAATTTTTCTTAGTAAGAGAATAGTTATTTTCTTAAAAAGAAAAAAAATTGTTTAAGACCACCGGTTCAGGGCCACCACCAGGTCCAGGTACACCACCGAGTCCAGGCGACCACCGGGTCCAGGTCCACCACCGGGTCCAGGTCCACCGCAGAGTCCAGGTCCACCACCGGGTCCTGGTCCACCAGCGGGTCCAGGTCCACCACCGGGTCCAGGTCCACCTCAATTGCCACCTCCAGGTCCACCTCCAAGGCCACCTCAATGGCCACCTTCTGGTCCACGTCCACCACCGGTTCAGGTTCAAATCCACCACGGTAGTGGTGTAGTCCACCGGTAGGTCCAAGTACACCACCGGTTCAGCTCCAGGTCCACATCAGGTCCGCTTCGCTTGAACAACACCCCAGCTGCTTTGATTAATTTTTATTAAATAAATAAAAATTTTCAGGGACTGACTGGGATTAAAAAAATTTGTTTATGGCATATTTTTCTTAGTTTCAGAAAACTTTTTCTGTGTATAAGAACATTTTTCTAAATACCAGGGCAAATTTTAAAATAAGGCGATTTTCTGAAATTCATGTCGAATTTTTTTCTGAGTATGGAGCATTTAGTTTTTCTACATGCCACGCTTAACTTTCTGTTTTCTACATTTAACGAGTGAAGTATAGCAGGGCAAACTATGTTTCGTTGAGGATTAATATTTCTTCAAGAGGCGAGCATCTACATTTAATTCTATGTTCTGGGTCTAAAAACAAACACTTGGAAAAGTGCAGATACAGGCATCCAAATCGAGGACTTGCCTTCAGCCGTATTGTGCATAAAAAATTTAGCAGTAAGTCATTTCAAGGTTCTTACTGGTTTAAAAAACTATAAATATTTATAAAACAAGCACTACAGTAAATATATTACATGTAAATATTATTTTTGTACTGGTGCCAAACTCCCCCAAGGGTTAAAGCCTTGCCCTTTATTTATTTTTTGCACTATTTTCTGTTACACGGATTAAAATATCAAAATAGGTGTGCGAAAACTTTAAAACAAGGGTGAGTTGTTGACCCTAATTTGTGGCATTGGCCAACTGTTGAAATGGTTTTGTATACATTCTAATAAATATTTCATAAAACAATTAACGACATAAATATCGATTATGAAAGCTTTAAATGGCATATCAAATGGAATTACTGGCACTTAAAATTTTGATTATTGTTTTGAAATTATTTAATAACGCAGTAATGTACGATTTTAATGTTCTTCTAATGAGTGTTTTTGCCAGTACAAATGATGTAATAAAAATCTGTAGAAAATCATTGCAAGACCATAAACATTTTGCATATAAAATGATACCAAAAAATAGAAAAGAAGTCACAAACACAATTGATCGCCCTGCCACCCACACGATTTCAATTTGAATCAATTTCTACACAATTTCATTTGATTGATTTATGGTTCGTGACGCCAAACTAATGGGATGCTGCCCCAAATAAACAACATTTCCAAAACGAGAGCTCATTGGACAGTGGAAAAGATATATGGGAAATCAGCAGCCTGTGCCCGCCACTCAGCAAACATCATAGATAAAGGCCGAGCGAGACGAGGATACGTTGTTGAATATACAATTTTGTATCAACTCAGTGGGCTTTATGATTTTTTAATAATAAATATGCCAGGCACAGCGATTGTTGTTTATTTTGTACACTCAGAAAACAGAATCAAGTATTTTGCATGAGCTACAAATGAGGCCAAAATGTGAAATATATGTTTGATTTAAAGTTTTCAAAGTTTCCGGAACATTTTAAGATAGTTTCTGATAATGAAAACGCTGTATTAAGGAAAAACTATCTATAGGTAGAAATATAGCATTAGACCATAAGCAGTGCTAAGGCCACTTGGGAATTTTATGCGATATTTGTTATTTCTGTTGCATACTTTCTTGGCTAAGAATTTCAATCAATTTCATCCACAATATAGGAAATATTGTACTTGTATTAAGAACAAGTTTTCTAGAACTTTATAACTTGCTGTTAGTAGCTAAAATTATAGATTCAAGAACTTTTCCTTTTGATAAACAAAGGTTTCAAACTTGCAAAAATTGATAGGCAATTTAAGTTACCCACAAACAAAATATACTTGTATTACACAAGGCAACAAAATTCGACTTTTTCCAGTATCTTGAAGGGTTGGTAGTGATTCTAGATGATTTTCGTGTGCTAAGCAAGACTGCGTTTTCAAAATTGTCCATCACGTCGCGATTTTTACTAATTTGAGCTTAAAGTTGCCTATTTTTACCCTTTTTTGGAGCGTTTTTTGGGTAATCTATGCTATTGTTTGCACTCTCTTTGATACCATCGGAAAGTATCACTCCTTTGCTTTAAAACGAACTATCCCAAGCAATTCTGTGATTTTTTTCAATGGAGATATACCTTTTTTAGCACTTGTGTAGCAATCCAAAAATATCCTATTTATTGCTGGTGCCCCAAAGTATGCAATGGGTGGTAGAAACTCTAATATGTTTTCGTTTCCTAAACACAGTAAAATTGGCTAGTCATTTGTAATAAACCAGCAACAAAATTCTAAAGAAAACCTCCTGTTAATGCTTAAAGAGAAGATTACAATAAATTTCATAAACGAAGGCCAAAAAAGGACAGATTTGTGAGTTTTTTTTTAGTATTTTGTTGCTGCTTCATTATAAATGACCAGAAATCTTTACTGATTTTAGAAACGAAAACATATAAGAGCCTCTACCACCTATGGCATACTTTGGGGCACCAGTAATAAAAACGATATTTTTGGATTCTTACACAAGTGATAAAAGAGGAATATCTCCATTGAAAAAAATCGCAGAATTGTTTGGGATGGTTCATTTCAAAGCTAAGGAGTGGTTCAAGAGAGTTCAAGCAATAGAATGGATTCCCCGAAAAACGCTCCTAAAAAGTGTCAAAATAGGTAAGAATTTCATTCCGTTCATAAGCCTAATTTTTCTCAGTGCAATGCGAAATAGAATTGCGTTTAATTATTCACACAAAAAGTGGACATTTGTTGTGCACGAATGGAGTCTAATTTTCAGTGAAATTTCTGTTTTGTTTCTGAATTATTTATGCTGTTTTTCAATTGCAGAATATTGTGATGTATCCGAATCCAAATCTTTATACCTGCACAGCACGCATTTGGCTGCGAGAGATTGGCTTCTCGCTTACCTATGGCGCTTTAATGCTAAAAACTTGGCGGTAAGTGTTCAAAACTTCATAATCCATATGCCAAGGCATAATCTCACTGCCCATCTACTTCCCTCTCACAGGATATCAGTGATTTTTCGCGTACGGTCGGCCAAGGCCGTAAAAATCACTGATGCGGCTTTGCTTAAGCGATTGGGCATCATCTGTGGCGCCATTGGCACCTGCCTGTTGGTGCGTACACTGGTATCCCCGCCGGATGTTGTTGTTGGCCGGACCGCGGATGACCTTAAAGCGTTTCTATGCAAAACCGATTGGTGGGACTACACATTCACATCCAGTAAGTGGGCTAAAGAGCAAAAGCGAAGGAGGTTAATTCAATGTGGACCAGTCATTAAGTCACAAATGATTGGCCCCCAAAAGCCACTTAAATGCCTGAAATGGGAAAATAACAACAGGCAGAGCTGGCGCATAACAATGACCATGTTACGCATACGTAAAAAAACTGCAGGCAAAAATTGGTTTCCAAGGCAACAGGCGGCTTATGGTTCTCGGTACGGTACGATGGCATTCAGTTGAGAAAAAAGTTAGCAAAAAATATTCATTTGAAAGAAAAGACGGAAATGAAATGGGAAAAAAAAGAGCTGAAGGAACGCAAATAAAAAAAGTTGACATTGAAGGAATCAATGAAGCCAGAAGCAAGAATGAAAAACATCAATCAATTAAAAGAAAGGAACCCGTTTTTGCCATTAATCCCTTTTTTAGGCTTTGTAGATTGTAAGTGCTACTTGAACACAAAATAGAGTACTCAGATATAATCGAAAATTGCAAAATGGTTGACAAGGTCGACATACTCAACTGTGTTTTGTTGATACAAAAAATTCCTGCTTATAACTTGTGTTCGTATTTGTATTCATACGTTAAGGACAATCAATGTTTTCGTTTCTTTTGAGGTTTTTTACCTATCGCTTTGAGAGCACTTAAAAGTGATACTCTGCAAGTTAAAAAGAGAGCAAAGTTAAAAACAAATAATCTTTTCTGTTTTTTGTGCCGCTTTACCTCTGCTCCAGACGATCATATGTAGCTACTTCAATGATGAAGCGCATACACTATTCTTTTCCTTATTTTGTTTCTAAAGTTCCCATTCAAATGATGGAAAAACCGCTTTAAAATGTTCTTACAAGCTGAGAAAATCACTAAAGTTCAACTACATTTTGTTTAATATTTCTATGAACCCACCGTTAAGCAATTGGCTTAAAGTGAAACCCGTTTTGCAGACCATGCGGCAACGAAACTGTCTGTTTTCCTACCATCTTGTTTACCATATGCTGTGTATGCTGCTGCAGAGCTGTCAACAGGCATTTGATTGCCAAGTTGAAAACTGGGGAAACTTGTATCTCGTTTAATTAAAAAACTTTCTAGTTTCATACCATATCCGAGTGCATGTATTTATGTACAAAATGGTCACAACAATTAACGCTGATTCACTAACTGTGCGCTGACAGTCACGCACATGGCTAAATAACTTCATTGGAGCGAAACGTAGCGCGCAGTACATTTTTAATTGTAATTGAAACAGCAGCTGCTGTTGCAACCCGAAAAGTATGCAACTCACTGAGAGCTTATTTTAAAAATTTCTGAAACGGAATGAACTTTCGGTAGCTACCCAACTGATACAGACATACACACAATGATAATGTAATTATAATACTCTGTGGCCAGGCCACATAATTAGTTTTCTAATTAAAGTTCAAAGTAAGAGTTTAAAAGCCATACAAAATGCACAAAGACTGCAAGGCTAATAAGCCATCATCAACATTAACCTTTGCTCCCACTTACTCTCTTTCCCTCTCGTTCTCGTTTCACAGTGGAGGTATTGTTCCTGGCCTGGGGCGTAAGACTATGCATTATGGTGCGAAAGGCACCTTCCGAATTCAACGAGAGTCGTTTCATATCAATGGCCATATACAATGAGTTTTTGCTCACCTGTTTCCTCAACGTGTCCATGTAAGTACACCGCGGCAAAAATTTGAGTTTGCTTCAATTTCAACAACTGTTTAATCATTCATTTCTTTATTTTTATAAAGTAGCTACAGAGAGAATAAAAAGGATATGCAAAAATATCCATTGGATGATTTCCAGTATCCATTTGGACTGGGTATGTCTTTAATATCCTTGTATCATTGAATGGAGCTGAAAAATCATCCAAAGGATATGAAAAATGATTATCCCTAGGATGATTTTTCAGCTCCGCTGGATAATAAAAGCATATTAAAGAAATATCCAGTTCAAATGGATATTTTTTTTATCTTTTTTTTCTGTGTACTTATACAATTTTAATTTAATTTTTTTTGTTTTTTTTTTTTGTTAATAAAACATTTAGTTAATAAGTTGGAACTGCGTGCACTTTAGGGTGGATCTTAGAGAGGGCAAATTCGAGTTATGGAGGTTCAAGCTAGGAAATATTTTTTGCACGAGATGCAATCCTATTTGGCGAGATGGACAATTATGTAAGACACAATCCTTTCCAAATAAGAAAATGAAATCTCTAGAAGTTCTGTGACACTGACGGATTTTTCGAACGTTTTGCAAACCAGCGGAGACCAAAATCTCTAGAGATTACCAGAACACCCCTATTAAATTATAGCCACTAGGGATATTAATTTGACATCCCTATTAGCCACACTACGTATGAGTAATATTTAAAACTGAAGAGCCACTTGGAACAAGTTAGATTTTTATGCGTATCTTTATGTGTTCTATCTTTAGTATTCCCCAAAAAGCAACAGTTATATTTGTTCTTATAATTGAGATCCACCCTAATGTACATAGTTACTAAGGAGCTGCTGCGCCAGCTAATTAAACTACGAGAGTTCAAGGAAAGTTTATGGAAAAATTAAAATCATTCTGCCAAGGTTGAACCAATTTTGGCAACTTGATACTTTTTTGAAAGACTACTGGGCAATCCGACTTCTACTGCTATGGCTTGCAGACATCACCATTAGCATCCTTCAAGAAGAACTAGCCACACACAGACTTATCAAGCGCGATACCTCTCACTTTAGATGGTTCTTAAAATTGCAACTTAAAGAACTCAGCAAAAGACTACACAGAGAGAAAAAATCAAGTATTCCGTACTTGAACTCTGTTTCTGTTTGAGTCTTATATTACTAACATTGTACGCACAATAAAATAAATGTACAAGACGTTGCGACCGGTGCTGCCCATAATTTTTCGTTCATCCTATCTTAAGAATTCCTTGGTGGATCGGTAAATAATCCTGATTACTAAATATGTCCAGAAAAACGAACCTTCTATCTATAAAACTGTGGAAGATGTGATTTTTGTATAACCCTTGCTCCAGGTATATTAAAAAATTGTCAGGATTTTGGGACGTATTGAAGGAAGCATCTGCGACTCATCTAAGGAATATTTATTCTTGATAAGCATGACGAGATGAGTTGTTAGAAGCTGTCCGTCTGTCTGTTGTCTCTTCCATACTATCTCCGTGTTTTAAAGCTATCTGCAAAAGCTTTTTACATACGATAACGCTATTGTCGAAAACGGGAATCGGATGGATATAGCAAACTTCGCTGTTATTGGCATAATCGGTCGGACTCGTTTTCGTGAGAAAAACATATTTGATTCGGAAATCCTTCAAATTCGAAAATTTTAGTTTGCTTTGCTTTTCCATTGGCCATTAACGTCCATTAAATCGGGCATCTATATAGCACAGCAGTCATAGAAAAGAAGACTCTGAAAAGTAGTCTTAGTTAGAAAAACTTGGCTGTTTTCAATGGAAATGTCCTTAAAATTATCATTTATTTATTGGATTGGATGACTATAGTATAAAGCTATAATTGGAACGAATCGGTCGAAAAACTAGTTCTAGTGCGAAAAACTTTTTTGTTTTACAATGGAAACGTTCTTTGATTGGCTATCGTATTTCATATACTTCGCACAATTCTACAAAATTTTTGTTAAAATCGAGATTTTGTATATAGCTGCAGTACAGATGGTCGGTCGAAAAAGAAGTTCCAGTGAGAAAAAACTTTTTTGTTTTAAATGGAACCTTCTCCAAATTACGTACATGTTAGTTTGTTAAGCCTTTTCATGATTCCGCTAAGTTTGCTAGAAATCGGACATCTATTCAGTATAGCTCCCATAGAAAAGTATGGTTCGAAAAGAAGTCTTAGTTAGAAAAAAACGTGCAGCAAGGGTTTACAAACTTCGGACATAGCCGAAGTTAACTTTCCTCTATTTTTCTAACTAAGACTACTTTTCGGACCTTACTTTTCTAAGTGAATTATAATATACAACAGACGGACAGACGGACGGACATTGCTTAATCAACTCAGATCGTCATGCTGATCAAGAATATATACGAGATGTGTTCAAAGGAAAGAGTGAATTTTGAATTTTTTTTGAAAAGTACTTATTTATTACTCAATATCCATTTTGTTCCCTTCAAAGTAATCGCCCTCGGATATAAAAAACATTTGTTACAACTCTTTTTACAATCCTCGAAGCACTTCTGAAATGCGCTTTTCGGTATGGCCATCAGCTCGTTCTTCGATTCTGACTTGATCTCATCAATTGTGGAAAAACGCTTTTCTTTCATTGGTCTCTTCAGTTTTGGGAATAGAAAAAAAATCGCAGGGAGCATATCTGGTGAATACGGTGCTTGAGGCATGATTACAATGCTGTTTTTGGCAAAAAAAAACCACCAACAAACATTTATGCGTGAGCTGATGCAGAATCCACAATTTGTTTTTACACAATTCCAATCGTTTGAGCTGTATTGCTTCACGCAAACATTGCATAACTCCCTTGTAGTATTCCTTATTAACTGTACGACCTCTTGGCAGGAACTCAAGATGCACCATTGTAATCAAAAAAAAACAAAGGGCAAAACCTTTGTTTGTTTAGACGGACGAACAGACGGAAGGACAGATGATTCTTTCTGCCTGTTACATACTTTTGCACAAACTTAATATACTCTATGCTCCTTTGGTACAGAGTATACAACTTTGAATTCACCTTTACAGGCTGGGCCTTGGCGCAACGAGATATCGATAGTCAGATTTCCAAATGTAATCCATCCGTTTTTATTGTTAACAATAGAAACATTAAAACCCCTTTTGTTTTGTTGTTCTATTGTGGTCTATTCTTTACGGCTGACGTTGTCCCCTCGCTAATGGTCACATTATTTCTATTTTGATAAAATGTTGAAGAGATAAACAAAGCTTTAGCACCCTCACATTTAAGGTCGGTAACTCCATACACCAAATTATTGAATATATATCAAAGATAGGAAATCCAAAACCAACGATGGGATACTTGGTGTTATTTCTAGAAACTTATTTTCCTTTTTTATACTCTGTACCAAAGGTTCACAAAGAGTATATTAAGTTTGTGCAAAAGTAAAAAACAGGCAAAAGGAAGCATCTCTGACCTTATAAAGTTTATATATTCTTGATTATCATCAACAGCCGAGTTGATCAGCTGCTACTGCAGCATCTAAGTTCCCACTAATCATACATCTTCGTTGGTGCAGAGTATTTTAAAGTCGGGCATGACCGACTTCCCTACTTGGTTTTCCTTAGTGCACAGAGAAAATCATTCGTTTGCAACGAACTCTTTTACTTTCCATCACTGTTGACTTTCATTTACATGTTCAATATTGTTGTTTATCTTTGCAGGCTCTTCTTGCAGTCGCCGGCCAATCCAGATCTGTTATACATCATCTTCTTTTGCCACACACAGTTGACGGTGACGCTGCTGCTGGCCCTCATATTTGGCAGCAAGGTGAGTGCGTGTGCTGAGTACCCGCCCATCCATGTTTTGTCAAACTTCTTCCTACCACAGGTCTACATTGTGCTACGCAGTGGCAAGTCTCATCAGGAGAATATCGGACTGGGCGCCAAGGCTTCGGGAGCCAAATTCAATTTTCGCCCACAAGTGCGCACTTTTGCGAATCCCAGTTCGGTGACCACCTCAACAGCACCCGTTGCCGGCACAACATCGGCAGGTAGGCCAATCATATCAACTAATTGTGTCATTAGCCCTAATGGGCCAGCATATTGACATTTATGACAAACGACGACAAACAGACAATGCGTCAGTTGGTCCCCAAGCAATTGACAAATGAGGCACAGAGATTCACAGATTAAGTTCTCCTCGGCAAGTGGCGCCGCTTATCGCCGGTGTCGTCGTCTAGACTCATATCTAGTCGTTGATTTATGAACCTGGCAAAAACAATCTGTGGCTCTGCTGTTACAATTTCCGTTCGGTGTCTGCGGTTAACCCAAGCACCGAAACGAAAGAAGGAAGGAAGCGTAAACTTCCGCCAAAATGCCGCCATATTATAGAAGAGAAAAAAAAACCAGTGTGTTTGGGCACTTCAAACGAGCAAATCGAACCAATCTGTTAATGGAATGTTTGGAATTTTTTGACTCTTTTTGTGCAATTTCTATTCATACGATTTTCGCTTTGTTATCGTCGGCTTTTTAATTTGCAGCTCCTGGGGTCGACCACGCTTTATGTTTTAATGCTTTATGGCCGTCCCTATTCACCAGTCGGTGGTTTTTATTTAATTTTTTATTGCTCGTTTTTCTATTTTGGCACACAAGACGTAGTAGCGCGTTTTTGTGGCTGCGTAAATTGTGCGTTAAATTTACATTCTCTTCTCTTTTTTTTTGTGGTTGGCATTTTGAAGAGGCCTTCAATTTGCATATTTAAATTGAACAATCACAAAGCAGCAAAGCATCCGCACACACATAAAGTACACTCCACTGCAGATTGTGTGTATTTGTGTGGCGAATTTCAAATATTTTGCACAAACAACAAAAAATAGAGAGAGAACTGTGTGTGGCCTACTAACCTCACACTCTCTCACACACACATAATAAATTTAAATTTGGCCAAGTTTGCTTAATTTCACAGCCATAAATCTTGAATTTCAAGAGCAAAAAGCAAAATAAAAAAGTTATTACTTTTAATACTCATTTCTAGGTACCCAAGCAGAAAGTAGGGCAAAGTTGTTTTAGGTGCAAAATTAAAGCATTAAAGTGTAAAAAAAATATTTTAAGACAAAAGTTTACTTGCAATATTTTAGCAAAAATGTAAGCAAATTTTAAGCCGACAGAAGTAGGCGATGAAAACTAAAGTATTGCTTGGAGCCGGCAGTAAAAGTGCAAGGCTTGGTGACCGTTTAATAACACGGTGTGACAGTCGAAAAACTTCTGGGATGCGCCATGGTGTAGGTGGTAGATATAGGTAAATGTAACATTGGGGCATACCACAAATTTTTCGCGCACATCCAAATTATAAATACTGGTTTAAAAACCATATTTTCAAGGTGGATAGAGTTAAACAAGAAAGAAAGCCGGTCAAGACATACTCTGTACCTGCGAAGTGCTGCCCATCACCGTTGCGACCGGTGCTGCCCATAATTGTTTGTTTTCCTTATAACTCGCAAACCGTTCATCCGATCTCTACCAATCGATTAATAATCCTGATTTCTAAATATGTCCAGAAGAAACGAACCTTCTATCAATAAAACTGTGGGAGATATGACGTTTTTTCCAATTTTCGGGGGCGGGAGGGGGCGTTGCTAAAATTGGAAATAAACTTGATCTGCCAGCAAGTATAAGCATATGTTCCATACATCTCAAACCTCTTACTATCTCTGAGATCTGCTTGTTCATACGGACAGACGGACAGACAGACAGACAGACGGACGGACTGTTGATGCTGATCAAGAATATAAAGGGTGATTTTTTAAGAGCTATAGGAAAGTTTTTAAAAAAAAAAAACATAAAATACAGAAAAATGCATGAAATCTTTTTTTGAATCGATATTACGGTCCATTTAATTTAATGTTTGAAGATTCATGCAAATGTTGACCGTGACTGCGCCTCAAATGGTCCATCTGCTTAGTCCAATTTTGGCATACTCTTTCCAACATTTCGGCCTGTATCTCACGAATAAATGCTTCACTGTTGTCTTCCAATGCGTCAATTGAAGCGGGCTTGTCTGAAGACATGCGCTTTAACAAAGCCCCACAAAAAATAGTCTTAAAGGCGTTAAATCGCACAATCTAGGCGGCAAATTGACCGGTCCCGAACGTGAAATAAAATGTTTACCGAACTCGCCTATCAATAAGTCCATTGTTGCGCGTGCTGTGTGGCATGTGGCACCGCCTTCTTGAAACCACATGTCATGCAAGTCAAGCTCTTGCATTCATGCCTAGTTTTCGCTTCTGCTTTGACGTCGGCAATTTTACCAACTTCTGCCGAAAAAAAGTCATTCGTGGCAGACCGTCGATCAGGCAACGAAAACAGTTTTGCCAACGCCGAACAAAGAAGTTTGCATACCCTTCAAATTTTAGCTGGAATCAACACCATATTTTACATGTATTTTAAAAAAATTTTAGAATAATTGGATTGGACAGATCGTTAGTGGAATAGCTTAAGATAGACTTTTATTATTATTATTCCAAGTACAATAATTTATATATGCATCATTAATAAATGTAGGCAAATACTTCTTTTAGTCGGATATGCCTTTCCATTGTCTGAGTAGAAAAGGGTAACGAAGGCAAAAACTACGAGAGCGTAAGTTAAAGTCGGTCCTGCCCGGCATCTATATACCCGTGACTCAGGGCAATTAGTGTTTAAAAGCCTTTCCCTATGTTAATTAACAGAGAATTAACATTAATGTGTCCATTTCAACATTATGTGAGGAAAAAAAATGCATGTACCGACAAAGAGTATGCAACGTTTTTATAACCATTATAACTCTGCCATTTATTATCCGATCTTTACGAAACTTTTAGAGATTGTAGATATTGGGCATGTTTGTGCAAAGTTTTATTTGTGATTGACTTAAAATGAGAGATGAGAGCGACGATCAACTGTGTCGCAGCAGGCAAAGTACAGAAAATATCGACAAGGAGGGAGGGAGGAGACACATTGCATTCTAAACAATTTCAGGGTAATGGAAATAGTGGATATCTAAAAATTGTAGGAGTTATTCAACATTTTTTATTGTGGGCGGGAGGGGGCGTGCCAAAATGAAATAAACTTGATCTGCGTAGGGACAATAGGAGTCACTTAAAAATTTGGTGGATCTAGCTCTTTAGTCTCCGAGATCTAGGTGTTCTACAGACAGACGGACAGCTGTTTGCTATCAAGAATATATATACTTTTGGGATCGGAGATGCGCTGTTACATACTTTTGCACGACTTCAGTATACCCTTTTACTCTCGAGTAACGTATAAAAACCGCTGAGTTTCGTCAAATGGCGCGAATACTAGACTATTGTTTTAATTTTGACGAAGTTTCAACACTCATATAAGCGCTGAAATGGCAGAAGGTTAGATTTTGCATTCCATTTATTTTCACAAACTTATTACAAATTACAATAATTCCTCACCTGTTGGCTCGAATATATTCAACCATTAACAGAGAAGAAATTGCTGGAAAACTTAAGTTGTCAACATTTGATTTATGTTTCTTGTTAGAGTGAGAATTAAAATTAACAAGCGGCGTGGATGCATTTGCGAAGCACAAATATGCCACGAGTAGCGTAAAGACTGCATTTATTTTGTTGCAGTGGCTGGTACACAAGAAGGAGAAGGAGAACCGCGAGGACTTGCGCTCAAAGCTACGAGTCAACGCGACTAGTGCTAGGCAATACACGAGCTCACAGATACCATGATCATCCCATACACAAGGGCTTTTGAATTTTTCTTTTCTGCATGCTGCATTTCTCTGGTACAAAATATGGTTACAATTAAATACAAATATTGGCTTGTCCTTACCTATGTATGTATATAGATCATTCACTCAGCCCGCAAACTGCTAAATCAAAAAGACTTTTATTATGTGTTTCAAAAATAAAACTCTCAAACAGTAATTTGTTTGCTGAATTATATAATAAAAGTCTTTCGATAACAATTATTTTCTGATTTAAAAAAAGTCTTCACTAAATGAATGCACACAAGAAAATCGTGGCACACTTTTAAGCACACTCTGAGAAGAAGTTCTCAGTTATTAAAATTAGAGGCCACAAACAACAGAGATACATTGAACAACCTTCAACGCCAATGCATATACCTTCAGCTACCCTAAAAAAATAGAGCTTAATGACAAGTAGAAATTTTGTGCTATTTGTGCACTTGGAATTCTCCAGTCTTAATTCGCCGTGTGGGTTACTTAAATAGGATTTGCAAATGACAGCAACTGAAAGTGAACTGACCAAGACTTAGCCATGGTGGCAGCCGAAACAACTACTGTTCATGTTTATATGTATTCTCTTTTTAATTTTCTGTTTATTATTGAATTATTATCAATCCTCGACCTTGAGCCTGCTAGCATTCACTTTGACTAAAATCAAAACAGATCGTAAAAAATCTATATTTAGAAAATTATTTATCTCTTATATTGGCTTAACACATAATTATGTGGTTTACCTTTAACTGGTCCGGCAATGTATGTAAACATACAACGTGGATAATGCATGATGGTGCCATAACTGACTATCAATTTGTACGATCAAATAGATAATTTTAAAAACAAATAATGTTTGCATACTTTGAAGGGCGATACTCGTGATAAATTTGGTGTGTATAAACATAACATGCGACTCGAGAGGCGAGAAGACATAAGTGGTATTCCTGAAAATGATTTGCTTTCGATTTTGATTTCGTAAAAGCTAATCAAAAGTAGTTGACGGAACGACCCTGGTTTCATTTGGATTTGCTTTCGTTTGCAGATCAATTGTCGCCAATTTAAACAAAGGCGCGAATCCAAAAAATTTCGAATGAAATTGTAAAAACTAGATTTCTAAGCTTCTTAAGTAAGTTTGTGGGCAGAATATGTGGTCTAGAATGTTTGAAACTTTTCAAAAGTTAATTAAATGAATTATTCATTATGGTCAAGCGAAGTGACTTATGCCATTTGGCAGAACTTAAGAGGAAAAGGCAGGCCAAAATTGTAGAAGAATTTGTGGAGAACTATGCAAATATTTTAGAAAAAATATTTGTGCTTGACACTTTTCAAAAACTCGAGCACTTATGACTCCGTCCATTGTAGGCCGCTGGTCTATTTATACAAAAGGCTCGTATCCATTTTATAATGCTAACAATAAATACATTATTCATTTAATTACTCAAATTTGAAATACGACAAAACTTCCATCTTTTTCACATTAAGGTAACAGAAGATTTTAAACAACCGCCAAATGCGTGGTGCAAGAATATGGTCACTCTAAATCGAAATCGAATTGAAATCAGCCTTGAAGTTGATTTCGTGAAATCAACTATTTTGCATACTGTTTCTGGGCACACTGCATATTTTGTATGGAGCAGTCGTGAGCAGCTGATCCACGATATCCAAATCAAATCAATCGAAAGCAAATCACTTTCAGGAATACCACTACTATTTTTGTTTATTAATCTATCCCCTATTCGCTTCCACATTCGCTTCCACATCACAAGTACCATTTATTTGACGTTTTGTCCGTGAGTGAACAAAAACGATGATAGCCCAATGGATTGCTAAAGTATAAATAAAATTTTGATCGAATTGTGGAAATAACTAACTTAGCCTAACACGGCAAGGACGGGTATTGTGAGCTATTTTATCATATATGTTTAATTTGTATGCTTTAGTGATAGTCAGTTGGTTAATTGTAAACATAGAACAGATGATTTCAAAATGCAAATGCAGAAGCAACACAATGAGAACAGCAAATTGCATTTTCAGTGATGAAGATAACTTTTTTGAAAATGCGCTTCAGTGAGGAAGCCACATTATATTTTGAGCTAATTTTGAGACCTAGTCGGGATTGACTTAAGGCCAATACAACCTAAAAGTATGGTCAAAAAAAGATTTTGTATAAATTCCAGTAATATCTAATGTGAGCTCAAAAACATTCTTGTAAGAAAAATTAGTATTTCAAACAAGTACAAATAGTTTTTGTTTTGAGCCCAAAAAATTCTAAAACTATTCCCAAGTTGTTATAAAACGATTTCTTTGTATTGAACCGAAGAAAGCTGGAAATATCCTCTTTGGTAGGTTACAAATTTACCGTCACTCCATAACAAAGGAGCTAGAACCAGTTGGGAATTTTTAGAACAGACTCGCCTAAAGATAATTCGCATTTTCCGTTGCACATTTATCGGATATTTATAGTCAACATTGTACTCAATCTTACGTATTTTGTACTTGAACTATGAACGCGCATCTTACTGTAAGCACAAAATGTTCTGGATTCAAGAACGTTTGTTTTCATTTCAACAATCATAACACTAGTTTTTCGGCTTAAGAATGTCTTGTTAATTTAAATACACACATTTACGAATCATACTTTAAATTTGAAAAGCAAAACGGTATAAATTCAACTCCGTTTGGTCTAGGACGCTGGCAGCCGTTTTTTTGTGTTTACTGTATTTCCACCTATGTTCCATCCCACAACACAACCTATGTTCCATCCCAGAAGTTTTGTTTTGATTTTTTTTTGTCACAGTGTCTAATAGATTTCTTGAGGCGTCAGAAAAATTTTAGGGAAATTTATGCTTTCTTTGCCTTATTTTGTTTCCTTGTTATTCGGAAATCGCGATGGCGTTGACTGAACAACTGACAGACAGGCTTTCATTGGAATTGAAAGTCCATTTATCATGCTGTGCACATGTCTTGAAACACAAAAAAAAAGCAGCCACTTAAAAGCCACAACAGGGTCCAAACTTTCATTCGCATTTCCATTTCCATTTCGGCGGCCACAGCAGCTACAAATATTACGCATTTAAATTACGGCACAAAGGAGGAGAACCAACTTTTGACATGGTCGTTGGGTGGCAACTTTTTTTTAGTGCCAAACTTTTGTATGGCAGAGTTTTCACAGTTGAAAGTTTGACGCGGCGTGAAAATGTAATTGATAGCCAAGTCCTTCTCTTTCTCTACTTCTTTTCCTTGCAGAGAACAAATTATCCGACCAGGAGGCATTGGAGGAGATTCGCCAGCTGAGCATGCAACTGCAACGCATACAGGAAATGGCCCCACCCAAGGGTGTGGCCGTAATGACAATATCCAGCCTATTGGATGGCCTAAAGACACCCGGCGGCATGATGGTGGTAGCCGCAGCCGCTACACACGCCACCGCGCGTCAAAGTGCTCTGCCCCTGTTGGCCCTCAATGCCGAGATGCAGAAGTACAACCAGCAGCAGCTGCAACTGCAGCAGAACAACAATGCCAATGGCCGTAGCGGAAGTGGGACAGCAGCACGCAGTAGTTTACCCACCATGGTGCTTGAGACTCCCCCCTCTTCCACACCCCCGTCCATTGCTTACGAGGAGCGGGCCACCAACACCGAACTCAGTGGCAATGACTTCCGCGAGCAACTGCTGCGTCGCACTGCCGATGGTCATATCATCTGCAGTCGCTGTCTGGACGCGTCCAAGGAGCACTACTACTGCTGCCCGCCGCGCAATCCCTGCGAGCAAATGGGCTCGCCCCCACCAGAGGGTAGCCTGAGTTTTGCCAACATCAAGCTGGACTGCATGTGCTCGCAGTCGGAGGATCTTGATCAGGATCAGGATCACCAGCACCAGCCGCAAAGGCGTCGTCCGGCCGTACGTACGGCGGCCACCAACACACCACCGCCCACCTGTAAGCGTGGTGGTGGGCCACGTAATCTTCTCGAGGCGGAGGTTAGCATTTCGTATCAAATTTGTGATAATTGTAGAAGTAAGTATAAGCTTAGTGGGCGTAGACGCAGCGGTGGACAGCCGGCTCCGGCGCCCAGTTTGCCCAGTCAAACGCGCAGCAGCGAGCTGCTGGATCGCAGCGCTCCCGTTTCGGTGACCAAAACGGCTCATTCGACAGACGATATAGTCTTGTATACCTCCAGCATTACCGAAAATGAGCCGGAGCCCCAGACGGAGGAGCCCCAGGAGGAGGACTGTCAGCTTTCGCAGCCAGCTCCTTCGCTAGGCAATGTGTCGAATGCATCGAACACCTCCACTAGCCAAGCGGACAAGACAAACGGCAGCGGTGGGACATCGCGTCCCAAGCGTCCAGATAAGTTGGTGCTAGATCTTAATGATCGCTCAAAATACACCAAGGAGGTTTCTGTGTAGAGTGAGAGATAGATAGTTTGGGCATGCAAATCGGTTTAATTTCGTTTACATATTGAAATGGCAATTACTTGAAAATACTTAAAAATACTACAGTTTTATAAAGTTTAAAGTGCATTTGGGATTCTCCTTTTGTTTTGAATATCTGCCATCCACTAAATCTAACTTAGCTAACGTTTTGTTTATAGGGTACGTCCCGATATGAATGTTTCGGTTTTCAGTATCGATACGGTACGCGGATTTTTATTTCGGTATACCGGTACGTATAGGTACAAGTAAAAATTCTATTAATATTGAAAAAATTAAACTCTGAGATAGCCCCAAATCATTGTATTCCTTTGTAATATAATGAAGCAATTCCGATTCCCATAAGAACAAAATTACTGCTAGGTAGATCACCAATCTTTAGTGAATAGAAATTCTATGCGAAAATTTCGTGGAAGTCTCATTTTACAAAGGGGTGCTTGAATCTTACGCCTTCTAAGCAAAGAGGCAAAGTAGAAAATCTGACATCGTTTAATTGACGTCTAATTTCCAGGAATGCCATCTTTCGTCGAGAAAAAAATACATTTTTGACGGGACGGAGAGGAAAAAAGCTTAGGAAAAAGCTTAAAAAAGACGCGTTGCATTCATCTGACTGATGAAGTTCCTCGTCCTCACCACCAACGTTCATTACCTTATACATAGTACTGAGTTGAGCGTGCTCACTTCCATTCAATTTCTAAGATTTGATTTTACAATATTGACCTGACTAAGGCCGGGTATCCAGCACCAAAAAATTAAAAAAATTCCTGGCAAAGTTCATATGAAAAAATCTGTGCCCGAAATTTCAGTTTACGATTTCGTTTGTTGTGTATCCAGCATCTTGAACGAAATCCATACTTTGTACAGATAGCAGCGTATCAAAAGCGGCGTTTCGCGTGCGTTAAGAATACACTCCAAAACTACATAGTTTCATCGTTACATAGGTATATTGACACTCATTTTTCCCAATATCTTCTACGGAAAATGCTTTGATTTATTGCTAGTAAAATTTTGTAAACCAAATATATGGCAATATGTTGAAGAAGGCTGAAAATTTTCAGGTAATCTATTGGTTCGTTCACTAAGTAATTTCGTTTTTTAGTGCAATTTAAGCACGATTTTTATATTCTCCACTTTGATTCAATACCATTTGCCATCTTTCGGGCAAGAGATTGATTCCACACTCATAAATTTTTTTTTTTGACTTCCTGATTTGAAGTGAAGATTGTACCATCCAAAAAATTTTGCAGAGACCGGAACAAGTAATAGTCCAAAGGTGCCAAGTCTGGAGAATTTGTTTGGTGGGGTAGCACATCTATTTAAGCTGCAAAAGCTTTTGGCGAGTCATCAAACTTGTATGAGGTCTCGTACTATCCTGGTGGAACACTTCACCTTTTCTAATAATCAATTCTGTCCTCTTCTGTTTGAGTGCATCACTCAGTTTGTCAAACTGACAACTGTACACTTCATAATTAATCGTGGTATTGTCGGGCAAAAGCTCTAAACAAACGATCACTTTGAAATCCCACCAAACAGACTACATAACCTTTTTTAGGTGATTATCGGCCTTCGATGTGGTTTGAGCTGGTTTATCCAAAAATGGATCACTTCTTTGACGTTTGATAAGCAAATCACAGTCGTTAATGCGACGAAGCTAATTTCGTTCTGTAAGAATATGAGGAACCCATAAGTCAATCTTCGAAATTAATCCTAGACGTTTCATGTGCTTGTGAACAGTCGCGTTAGACAAATTTGATCTTTCAGCAATTTATCGAGCTGATACTCGACGATTTGCATCGATCAACGATTTTATTTTATCCACATTGGCTTCAAGAGTCCTTCCAGGACGTGGTGCAACCAATTTTGGCATTGGCGTTCGGTCAACACATCTTCTCCGTACACATCACATAATTTTCGCCTTATTTGAGCTGCACTTTTACCCTTTTAATAGTAAAACAGTATAACATGCCAAAAATGCTGTTTTCAGCTGTTGTCATCAATTGAAATTACTTAGTGAACGACCCAAACAATTCTAAATATTCTATGAAAATCCCACACGTAAATCATTAAGCTTTAGTTGCTTTATAAGATCAACTAAGTAATTTATGCAGCAGTTTTGAGTTCACTATCCACCTTAAGCATTTTAGATTGCTTTTTGAACTCATATCCTAACAAAGTAATTGTTATATGACTAATAGAGTTGACAAACTATCGAGTTTCTTATATGTTTTGACTCAAATGACTCCAAATTTGAATTAATAAAAAAAACATAGTTTTCCCGCTGCCCGCCCTTACCAAATTTTTCCCGCAATCCGGTTTTAAAAAAGCTAGAAATGACGGGAAAAAAGCTGATCTGGCAACACTGCTTATTTTGATGACAAAATTTCGATGCTCTCTGCAAAGGTAAAAACCGAAACCGTTCCGGTACCAACGTTTCGGTGTCGTTCCGGTTCTATCGGTTCGAATAATAATTGAAAACGGTGTTCGGTTCTTAAAAAAAAAATTTGTATCGGTTCCGGTACGCGATATAAAATGGGTTAGTTCGGTTAACGGTTCCGTTCCCGGTATTAGTCCCTAGTTCTAATATATTTTTGCGCTCCGAGAGGTTCGTGCTTCTGATTGAATCCAGAAAGAACAGGTAGAATATGAATAGCTGTTTCAAGGGTCTCAAATTGATCAACTGCAGACTTTGCTTTTAAATCTTCTAGCGTACAAATTAAACAACAAAAGGTAAGCAATGCCTGGAGTTCTCCCTTTGTCAGCCAAAGAATACACAATGCAATAAGTATTTTATTTACTTTGACTACCAAAAAAAATATTTAGTTTAATACCCTTGAAACCAGAGCAAGCCGGCAAAAAACAGTGTGGTTACGGACACAACGAAAACAGGGAGCGAAAGACAGTTTCAGTTCTGTTTTTGCTAAATTCTGTTTGCGCTCAGAGCAAAGACCACTTTTTTCGTTCCTGTTTCTCTCCTGAATTTCACTAACACTTGTGCCGAGAGCATAGTTCCGAAGTGTTTTTTCCATATATATATATATGGTTCTGTGTTGCGCTCGTGTGTGTCTTTGTGTTACGACCGTTAGGGATTACTTTGTGCTAAGTTTCAGAGTGATAGCTTTAAAATAGCCTTATCGACTTAGCTCGTCATGCTGATCAAGAATATATATACTTTATGTGGTAGGCGATGGTTCCTTCTACGCATTCCAAACTTCTGCGCAAAATTCTAATACGTCAAGCATCCATAAAAGTGTTTTCGCAATTACAATGCAGAACCGGAACCAGCAACTTTTGGCGTTTTTGTCTCTCTCGATTTAATGCTGTTTATTTTGGCAAAGATAACATCAAACCCTCTACCAGTTGTCTATCAATTGTCAATGTTGTTTAACCGATTTGCATTCCAAATCTTTGGATTAATTATCTTGTATGTTATAATGTATTTTTAATGTTATGCAAATGATTTATTTACCAAAGACTTTATGAGTATTATGATTACCAGCATAGCTTTAGCTAATTGATATATCCGTTATTATTATCGCTTAAATCTAGAATTTAAACTAAAACGCCTGTTTTCAGCAAGTACGAGCGAGAGAGAGAAAGGTCAACGATTTTCATTGCTAAGCAAAAATCATTTGCAACTACAATGAGCCCCAGAATGTTGTGAAAATGTATTTTGCTCTTGGCCAACACAAACAAACCAATGAAGCGTTCACATTTTGTTGAAAATCATGCGTTTTTGCTGATAATTGAATTAACATAAATATGACTATGCATATGAGTGTGTGGGTGTGTGTCTGTCTGTAAGTACGTTTTGTATGTTATAGCTGCATTTGCCCTAATTGAAACTAAATTGCTTACTAATAGAAAATGGCACAAAAACTACAAAATGCATTTTGTGTGCTTAATTAATTAGTTCACCGCCAAAATGTGGATTGTGTATATATAAAGATAGTTTAAAAAATTCGTGTATAAAAATAGACAACTGTAAAATAAACATATCTCTGCCAAATATAAGTATAAATAAAATAATATACCATATGCAAAAATTGTAAAATTAATTGTAATCACAATTGATAATTAGTTAATGAATGGAAAACAATTGAAATGCAATCAAACTAACAATTGCCCCCCAAAGCCACATACCCTTCTTAAACTATGCAACAACTTTGCAAAAACCGATTCGTGTAGAACTGTAGTTAAGTGCAAATTTTTTGGCAAAATACATTAAATGTGTGCCCAAAATAAAAATGTTATGTTGAAAATTATCTAAAAAGAAAACCAATAAAAAAGAAAAAAGGAAAACAAGTTTTTGATATTTAAATTAATTTATCCCAAACCAAGAGACTGTCAGCTGCAGCTGGGCTTATCTTAACCTGAACAAGTCTATGAAAATCTGAGCAAAGGCAAAAGCTATCAACTTTTAGTCCGGCCTTATCAATGGCCATTGCATTCATTTTGCCCTCGCTGGGTAAGTACACTTGGAAAAATTAAACGTAAGTAGTAAGAATATAAAATTTATAACAACATTGGCTGCACCCTGAATAGTTTGATAAGTTGTCATTGGGTAAACGGGTTGTATCGATTCATTGGTGTACAGACATTTTAAGCCACCGGGTCTGTTCATAAAATGGTATCTCAGTAGAGCTGTAGAAATATCGATGGTAACATCGATGGTTTTCTCCCACTATCGATGCATCAAAGAAATCCTTTAACTTTCCAGCCTTAACAACGTGATTTCAAAATGTAAGCGAATTAATTCTTAATTTAAATTAAGTACTGCTGCTAATGAAAAACTAAAACAGTCCCAAAGTACGAATAATAATTATTCAAGAAGTCCCCACCCGGTGGAGTAGTTCAGAATATGTCCGACAATTTATCCACTGTTTTACTCTGAACTTTAAGGGCCTAAAAATAAAGGTGATTTTTGGGAATTTTTATTAAAAAAAATACTTTATCAATTATTTCAAAATTTTAAGAATATATTTATACATGTTTCAAGAATATACAGTGAAATTTTTGAAGAAAAAAATTAAATATTTTTTAAGTTATAGTCGATCTCCAACGGCGCGAAAAAAAAGGTCCTTCACTGCTGCAGTGATTCCGGCCTTCTCCGTGGATGATATCTAAAAAAAAAATTCTCCTTAAACTAGATAATATTGTCTGTACAATGACCTACGATAAAAAAAAATCAAAAATTGACAATATGCCGGCGTTTTAAAAAAAATAGTCGAATTTTACCCAAAATTTTGGTCGTTTTTGGCCTGCCAAAATTCGATTTTTTGATCAGATCAAAAATCGATAGGTCATTGTACGGAGAACTATATATAGAACATGTAAAAAAATTCGATAGTGATCGGATCATTGGTAGATTTTTGCAGTATTTTTATTATCAAATGCATTTTTTTTTAGATTCAATAAGTTGTTATAAATGAATATCACTTATTTCTCTTTTGTCTTTGAACACATAATGTTAAGTTGTCTTTGAAGCTATTCAGCTTTAAATAAATTTGATTCCAGTTGGCGTTTTGAAAAGACAAACAACTGATTGATTAAGTTTAAACATTCCATTTTCCATAAACTATCTCAAAAATCTCTTACGTTTCCAAGTATTTGTATTTCTCTTAAATGTGTACTTCAATTGTCACACATTGTACTTCAAGATTGACTTTTTCTTCCAAGTGTACTTCGGTCGAGCCTATCAGAAAGCAGAAATGAAAACTGTTGGCGCCTTTTGCGCCTTTATGAGCACGTTATGGTTTTTATCTTTATGGACATGCCTGTGTGTGACCCTTTTTGTCATTTATGGTGCCATTCACACACACCCACACACCACACACACACTGACTCAGACGCACACGCACACAATGTAACTGTTTTGAAGGAGACGTTAATTTAAATGTTTTACGGCAGTTGCTGTTGATGTTTTTCAGGATGTTGCGTTCTGCTTGTGATTGTTTGTGTTTCAAATTAAAATTCTCCACTTCCTTTTTTTTCTGGTTATCAAGTGGATGTGCGAGTGCGTGTATTGAATGTTAAGCAAAGCCAAACTGAAATTAATATTAAAGATTCCAGTTTCAAATGGTTTTAAATTGAGTTTCAATCAAGCAAAGTTTGTTCTCCTTCAAGTTCAGGCACGTGACGGCATTAATTTAACTTGCCGCGTATCGATTAAATTCTCCTGTGGGTAAAAAAGAAATCAGCATCAGCTTCTACATTTATTTGAATAAAAACAATTAGAAAAAAGTGCTTAATAAATTGCAGTGCAAACAAGTTCAACTTTTTACCGTTGGAAATTAAAAACGCTTCCCTGACCTCAAACAATATGAAAACAAAACAAAAATATGGAAAATCAAAACAAACAATCGACTATAAAAATTCTTAACAAGAGGTAAAAAATCACGAAATACATAAATATTGAGCAGAGTCCAGGCACAGTGAATTGATTTGAACACAAATTAAAGCTGCAGCACAGTAAATTAAAGCTAGGAAATTTTAGCAGATGTGAGAATTAATTTCGTTTTGTAATTTTTTCAAATACCAAATTTGGTATAAGTAGCTTGGGGCATCATATACCAAAGTGGAATACTCTTTCATTTGTACACTCATGGTATAATTTTCTTAATAGTGGAGTCCACTTTTAAGCTGTTCTATATGTGAATCAACTTTCATTATTCGATTTCATGAGTACAGCAATTTTCCATGGCAAAACTTTTCTCCAAAAATTTCCGTTTGTTTGACTTCTTTGAAGTGAAAACTTCCATTCAAAGCTCAATATGTACAACAGCAAAAAAAAAAACAGCTTTAAGCATTTTAAAAATCAATTCGCTACCTAATTTCATTTCACTCAACTGACCTGAGGCCTTTGTTTGAGCTACTTGAGCAGAAGAGAGTATGGCACAACATTTAATTAAACGCCTGTTGCAGACGGCAGTTACCAAAAAGTCAGAGAAGAGAACCGAGAAAAAGAACGGAAACTTCATCTCGAACTGGGTCATAAATTTCGAAGCAAAATGCGTGAACTGCTGCCTTCATCTACTACTCCTCCTGGCTGCGACCAGGTCGTTTTGCTAAACAAAGAAAATGGCACTTAACCAAAATACAAATTGCTTTTTTCGGGGTGGCAATTGTAAAATGCGGCCCAAGTGCCAAATGGTCTTTGATGGTGACTGCTGACTGGTAAAATGGGTAGCTCCTGTATTTCTAGCATTTTTCATCACTTAATTACGGCAATAAATGCCAATGGCAATTTCTTTCAGCCACATCAAAATGGCATTAAATAACAACATGTTAACGACTTGCAGGCTGGAGAAAAAAAATACGAAGAAATTTATGTGCAATACAATAAAGCAGCAGACGCGCTTTACTCACGCTCACATGAGTAAAATCAACAAGACTGTTGTTTGAACGACTGGCTAAAGGGGCGTGGCGGGGCAGGACGTTACATATGAAAGGGCTTGAATCGAGTGCTCTGTTTTTGGGCATGGAGCCAATTAAAATTAAAGTAGGCTGTTGGATGCCAAGAGGCAACTTGTGCGTATGCTGGCCTAAATGAAATAAAATTAAATTGCTCAACACCTTATTAACAGCAGCAGCTGTCTCACAAGTCTAGAAGCAACTAAATGGCTTTCCTGTTTGCCTTTTCATTTCCGCTTTGAATATTGTTATTATGATTTGAATCGTCTCCTTGCTGGGTCTGGGCTGTCTAAGATAGTTATTGTAAATGTTTAAGCTTAGTTTTAATGTTTTTTCTAACTACTCGCTAAAAGAAGTCATCTTCATTGGGGTGTCAAAAAATAAACCTAGGGTCATTGTGTTCTTTTGAAGAAAAGTTACTTCGATATGGTATATGTACACTAGAGCGGACCTCAAATCGGCGAAATTAAAAAAAAAAATAGGTCCCTGCATTCCCAAAGGTTAAAACTAATAAAGGGTGATTTTTTAGCTATTATCTTTTTGGCAACACTGGCTTAAACACCTCACGCACGTTTCGTGTTTTGTTTCACTGTCAAACATCTTCAGTTTGGTCTATAATTTAACCATGAATCGTCTTACAAACGAACAACGCTTTCAAATTATTGAATTTTATTATCAAAATGCGTGCTCTGTTAAGAAAGTTCATCGCGCGCTTCTTCCATTTTATGGTCAGTTTAATCGACCCACTGAAGCGGCTATTCTGGCTATTGTGACTAAATTTCGCACCAAATTTACATTGTTGGACATTAAACCACCAACACGCTTACGTAGAGTGCGAACTGAAGAAAATATGGCAGCTGTATCGGCCAGTGTTAATGATGACCATCAATTATCGATTCGTCGCCGTTCGCAGCAATTGGGCCTCTGTTTAGGTTTTAGGTGTGAAGAATTGAAACCGAACCACCTAACGCATGGTGAATGGGCTCTTTGAAAGTTGGCCGAAGATCCACTTTTTTACCGAAAAATTGTGTTCAGCGACGAAGCTCATTTTTGGCTCAATGGGAACGTAAATAAGCAGGATTATCGATTTTGGAGTGAATATCAGCCAGAAGCATTGCAAGAGCTACCAATGCATCCAGAAAAAGTCACAGTTTGGTGCGGTTTATGGGCTGGTGGCATCATTGGACCGTACTTCTTCAAAGATGATGCGAATCGTAACGTAACTGTGAATGGTGAGCGCTACCGTGAGATGATATCCAACTTTTTTTTGCCCAAAATGCAAGAGCTTGACTTGCATGACATGTGGTTTCAACAAGACGGTGCCACTTGCCACACAGCACGCGCAACAATGGACTTATTGAGAGGCGAGTTCGGTGAACATTTCATTTCACGTTCGGGACCGGTCAATTGGCCGCCGAGATCGTGCGATTTAACGCCTTTAGACTATTTTTTGTGGGGCTATGTTAAAGCTCATGTCTATACAGACAAGCCCGCTTCAATTGACGCATTGGAAGACAACATTGAAGCATTTATTCGCGAGATACCGGCCGAAATGTTGGAAAGAGTATGCCAAAATTGGACTAAGCGGATGGACCATTTGAGGCGCAGTCACGGTCAACATTTGCATGAAACAATCTTCAAACATTAAATTATATGAACCGTACTATCGATTCAAATAAAGATTTCATGCATTTCTCTTAAAAAATCACCCTTTAAAAATACGATGCACAAAAATGAAAACCGGCTGGATCGGACGACTATAACATATAGCTGTCATCGAAATGATCGGTCGAAAAACTAGTTTTAGTGAGAAAAACTGATTTGTTCTAAATGGAATGGGCATCAGACGTCGTATTTATACGTTTTCTATGGTTTTTCATGGTTTCACGAAGTTTGGTCGAAACCAGAACACTGTATAGTACAGCTGCCATAGAAAAGTTAGGTTTGGAAAACAGTAAGAATGTGTAGTCGTCGTGATAGCTTCAAGGGTATATAAACTTCGGCTGTGCAAGTTCGTCAAGTTTGTTGCTTTCTTAGAGTGGGGGTCGATAAGCAAGTTCGTATGAGCCGGAATGATGTTGCCTCTCGTTGAGGTGCCTCGATTGAGGAGCCTACGTTGAGGTTAAAGTCGCCTCTGGTCGAGGACTTCGTGTTGCTTCAGTGGAGGCGGAAGTTACCTCTCGTGGAGAGCTTCGAGGTGCCTTAGTTGAGGCGGAAGTTACCTCTCGTGGAGAGCTTCGATGTGCTTCAGTTAAAGACTTTGCTATTCAGGTTCACGGACGTGCGCGTAGTAGACACGACTCAACCAGAATCGATGTGCCTCGGATGAGGACTTTTTCGCTGCTTCGGATAAGGACTTTGTTGCTTCGCGTTGAAGGCTTAATCGCTGCCTCGGATGAGGACATTGTTGCTTCGCGTTGAAGGTTTTGTCGCTGACTCGGATGAGGACTTTGTCAATCAGGTTCACAAGAGTGTACGTAGAAGACACGACTGAACCAGAATCGGTTGTGTTTCGGTTGAGGTGCAGATGCGAAGGTCAGTTGGCGACAGCAGTGTTAGTTACACGACTGTGGGCGCAGGCACGTTTGTTCGAGATCTTGTAGATGGCTCAAGCTGGCAGTAAATGCCATCAAAGAGTGTTCCGAGGATAAGCTGGTCGTTTGTGGCCGTTGGAAATCGATTGAGTAATTGGACATGAGGCTGAAGCTGGCATCGATTGCCATAATTGGAGCTCTGCACGTTGTTGCAGGTTTCCTACGGTTCAGTTATACCAGCGAAGAAGACAGTTGTCCAGCTGTACAAGTTTCTTGCGGCGCCGTGTTGTGATCGTTGAAAAATTTGGGACGCACGCTGGTGGGGCGCGGCACTTGCGTGTGGTGGGAGCGCGATACCGGCGTTTAGCTCAAACCGGAAAAAATTTGAAGCTGGCGTCGGGGCTGAGGTTGTTTCAATGCGGGTACAATATAGCGACTAAGGTTGTGCTTAATCTACTATTAATATTTATTGTTTCACTAGTTTAAAGTGATTTGATTGATGCGAGCTGGCCCGAGGCAGCCAGCTCGAAGTTGCTCACACTGACTACCACTAGAGATGAAAGCTGCGTCATAGTGTGACCATAGTCGCCAGAGTAATCGACTCGTGACTAGTAATCGATAGTCGCTTATGTCCAGTCGCCACAAATGAAGTACATGAACGATCAAAAAGCGAGCTACTTTTAATAAATAAAAGATATGGATATTAGAGTTAATAAATGAAACATCATTTATTCACTTTTCACTCCCAGCAAGTTCTTTCAAAATGTAAGCAAAAACCAAGATAAGCTCTTCAATGGATATAAGAACACAAAAATTAAATAATACTGCCAATACGAACACCTTATATCATCTTTTCGATAAATCGTGATGTCAATGATATTGTGATATTTCTTTTTAACCAGCAATCATTAAACAGTGAACCAGGAACTAACTCCCCTAATTAAATATTAAAACAATAAATCCAAAAAGAAACACTCACAAATGAAAGACCAACTCAATCAAAAATCTCACTTTAAAGCTAACTAGAAGTTTTGTTTGTTGACTTAAAATGTTTTCCTTAATTGCTTTTCATTGTTTTCTTCATTCCACTTGTGCAAATATTTTTTGGGGCCAAATAGAATTTTATCTTCCTGTTGTCTATCTCCCCCTATGTTTGCACAGTCATAACTCAACTTGTGAGTGCTTTTTAGAACACTAATAGTAACATCCATGCAGGACAGCAAAAAGACAACTCAGCCTGTTCAACACATTTTGTAGAAGATGTATTTTTATTGCACACAGAGGACGACAGCATATGCATCGAATGAGATTAGCTTGGTAATACGCAAACCCTTCCAAACCAAAAAAAATAAAAACAAATAAACAAAGGGAGAGTAAAAGGTAAATATTTATAAGCACGCAAGTACACAGGGACCCTTACACAAACACACACACACACCAAGACTCACCAGAATGCAGTAAGTTGCACACGTGAATTGCATTAGAAACTTTACTGGCTTATAAAATAAATCTACCTCAAGTGCAAGGATGTTAGTCTCACACCTGACAGGAACAGGAATAGAAACAGGCAGTCATATTAAAATTGGACAGCAAACAACCTAGCGAAGATGTTTGAATTCGAGATGAGAGCGTGTGAGAGGTGTCAACAAGGAGTTGTGAGTGTTTTCAAAGAAATCTTGTCTAAATTTTTTAAGTTCAAAATTGTTTTGTGGGAAACCGTTTCAGCTTTCAAATAATTTATCTCCTACATTTTTAAGATTTTCTTAAGCGAAGATATACCATATTATTAAAATGTGCTAGAAAAATGTAGTAAAATTTGGTACACTCAATGGTCATCGAATATGCAAGGCCTGAGATAAAGTTTACACCGTTTGGACCAAGCCCTTTGATTCCAGCACATATATTCCACAAATCTTAAATGAAAGTATAATTATTTTAATAAACAATCTGAGAAATCACATCAATCCCCTCCACACTCAGCCGGACCAACCAAGAACATTTACCTTTAAAAGTCATCAATTAATATGCAAGAGATTTCTTTTATTTAAGCACCAATTCTTTCGTATTTTACTTTTTTATTTCATTCGATATTTAGTAGATTTTCCACATCTAAATGAAAAGAATATGCATCGATATTTTCACGTGTGTCCAAGTCATCTTCAGTCTCCTCATCTGCATTTATGTAAATGTAAAATGGCTTGACACAGACCCAAAGGGCAAAAGCCGAGCCTCCCTCAATCTCTTGGCTTGTGCGCTTCTAATTTTTGCACAAGAGAAAGGGACCTACAATTTAACGCCGAATCCGAACGGCAGTTTGAGAAGATTTTTATGGCTAATTACTACAAAGCTGGCGCCAACAGCAAAGAGGGGTGACCGGGTGTAAAGTTTATTCAAAGAAAAAACTTTTCATTAGATGTTTCGAGGCGGGATCGAACCCACGACCTCTTGCACAGCGGTCGCGCACACTGGCCACTGAGCCACCCGGCCACTTATCTGCATTCATCGCATTCAGAGAAATATTTAAGGAATTGACATTCCGTAGCTGAAATTGGGTACCAGGGATAGTTCAAAAATGCACTTCTTGCTGTATTCCCGTCATTAGTACTGCCGCTTTCATTTGCCGTTTTCTGTGCAGTAATTTATTCTTTATCTTGAGGACCGCGTACTTGCCATTTATTGATACCAATTCTATAGGAAACTTAGAACTTTGAAGGACTTACTCCTTATTGGAGTGCTTGGGAGCTTTTCAGCATGAAATTTGCCGACTGCTGATCAGTGGATGTCATAAATTGCAGAGGCTAAGCCTCCTTATATTGGGCAAGACCGAGTTGAATTTGATCTTTTTAGAATATTTAGAACCTTCAAATCAATTCAAATCAATTATTTTAGGTTCATCCAAATAACTCGACCAATCGAATATACTAACTTCCGTGGGATTAGGGTTGTTACAAACAAAGAAAAGGTTTCAGCGTACAAAAAACACCTCTTTCTGTGAATTTTTTTTAACAAATATGGATTGAAATATATCCCGCCCATTGCTTCAATTTAGAATCCCTCGCAGGCATGCTTCCAACCATTCCCCAAAGTCTCATCACAATCGAACATTTCGCAAATTTCGCGGTTATTTGGCCATTTTCCGTCCATTTCTTTTAGTTGGAAACCTTCCCGGGCAAGCGTACCAAATCCGTAAATTTTTCAACTTTAGCGGTCTTTGGACCGTTTTCCGCAAATTTCTTTAACTTAGAAAGGTTCCCGGGCAAGCGTTCAACCATTCCGCAAAGTTTCATTGCAATCGGAAGAACGGTAAAATTTTGGTACCATTTTACAAACATGAGACGTAGCCTATAATACTTTCATGATCGACATGAACATACTGTGAAAATTCGAGAAGATCGGTTCACCGGTTTGGACTCCCATAAGGGACAAATATACAAACATTTAAACATACTTTCACTTTTATGTATAGATGACTCTTTTTAGTTTAGTGTAAGAACTCTCGAAAGAAATATCTGTACAACTTTTAAAACATATTCTTTGCTAAACAATTTTTAAAAACTATTGTCAAACTAATTGAAAAATATTAAATCTAATTTTTCATACTAACTAAAAGAGGTTTCTAGTCCATCTCTCATTCAAATACAGACATTGCTCACGGCTGAGTCTAGAAGAGTAGTTTTCCTGGTTGACTTGGCTCTGTGTACGTGTCAGACGTGTCAGTTACAAGCAATTGTGCAAATGTGTCGGTTGCCATTTTGGGATGAGATGTGCGATAAGCGCCAAATGCAAAAATTGGGTATAAACTCAAAGCGTGTGTGTGTGTTTGGCGTCAGCAGATGCAGATAAAGATAAAAAGTGTGAATAGTTTCCTTGTCGTTTTCACAGAGAGAAAAAAAAATAATACGAAGAATGTAAGGAAAAAGAAAAAACCAACCTTCGTACTGGCAGCTGTGTTTTAGTGCCCATGTAGGTGTAAGTTAAACCTCCCCAAGCTAGCACCTCCTACTTGGCTTAATACAACATCTACCTGCCATGTGTGCCGTTTACTCACGCTTTTTTATGCATCTCTCCTTGGGTCCCGTCAATTGAGCGTGCCAATGTAACTAAATGCGATTTAAATCTCTCTTTAAAAAAAATCTCAGGGCCATTAAAAGCATCGTTTATTTCTTAAGTCAAAAGTGAGAAGCTCAAGTCAGAGGTTAACTTTGAAGATGAATGGATAAAAGGGAAAACTGTGATTGTTTGCTTTTGAAATTAAGTGAATTAGACCGTAGTTAGCTAGAATTAGAAGTAAGGGGAAGTCAGTTCAAAAGCTAAAATTAGGGAAAAAACCAGGAACAACCCCAAGTTAGCTACTTCAATAACATTTTAAGCGAGCACTAATTCAAATTAGTTTTAAAACCTTCAACCCTTTCTTGGCTACGAAAAAAAATTCTCTGGATATTTCTGAGACGCATTGCAATGCTTAGACTTTACTCCAAAGTAAGCAACCGTTACTGTCCAGATAAAATAAAGGTAAAGCAATGAACTCACAATGAATAGGGTTTAGACTTTAAACCACAAAGTAGCAAAAATTAAGGCTAAAGCAATGAAATGCAATGAATAGAGGCTTTTGCTTCTGCTTAAATGCAATGAAAAATGTGTTGACTTCAGCTCAAAGGTAAGCAACTATGCGTATACTTAATACACTTTAGCTGACTGCCACAAAATGTCTGGAACACACACACACATATCACAAAGGCCCTCACATTCTACTTAACATACCCAGAAAATGGACATTCGAGCTGAGTGTTATGTACGTAGTACCTGGACCACACATTGAGACAGCACAAATGACCAACAACTGTGTGTGTGTGTATGTGCTTTATGTTGTGCCGCATTTAACAATAAAAACGTGAACGGTAATAAAGTGCACACACACACGCACACACACACAAAAGCCTCTATGCTTTAGGTGTGCACTCAAGCTTTGTGTGTGTGTATTTCAGCTACTTTTACCTAATTGCTGCACTCAGTTTACGCTTAAGCACAATTGAAGTAGTGAAAGACTTGCCCACAATTGCAAGCCAAAGGCAATTACCTCTTAAATAAGACATACACTCAACATAAAGTGATACAAAACCATAAGCACCGCCCATCAAAGACATGGTTTAGGCATTAATTGTTCAATCGAAATGAAAATTGAGCCAGAAGAATCATCAGTTTATGCGCGCAGAGATCACAGCTTTTGTGAGTAAACTAACTCATACAACTTAATTTTGCTTAAGCTCAATTTACACGACCTGATCGCTCAGCTGAGTTTTTCTGACCTGAGTGACAAAAACCTCAGCTGAGCAACTTAGTCCAGCATTTATCCATGTCTGAGAAGCTTAGTTGACTCAGTTGCAAAACCATTGGTTCATTGAGCGTTCTGCTGTGCGGTCAGTGTAATTTGAGCCGGTTCTATTACACCTGAGCTCTCAGCTGAGTAGGCTCAGACTCCTGTTTACACGGGCAGACAGATACTCAGATGCAAAACTCAGCTGAGAGATCAGGTCGTGAAATTTGGGCTTTAGCAACTGGGTGTTGGACAAGAGCTACGCCCCAGGAGCATAAATGTTGTTGTACAGCATGCAATAAACGGGTTTTCACAAATTATTTCTTGAGATTGTTGTTATTTGACAAATGAATTTATATATATGTTCTGCTATCTGTCGTGACATGAGCATTGTGTGGGCATCCCTGACTGACTGACAAAAAGCAATAGGTAAAAATAAAAAGTTAAGTACAGGGTGGTCCATTTAAAAATTGGAATTTTATTTTGCTATAAAATAAAAGCGGCTCGATGTTTTTCAAAGGTTAAACATTTATTTAATTAAGAAAAACAAATTCGGTCAAATGACCACCACGTCTGACTTGAAAGTGGAACATTCGATCCACTCAATTTTTGAGAACATTTTCAATTGTTTCGGCACTTATGTCAACAATAGCAACTCGAATCTAGTTCTTTAAAGCATCAATTGTTTCAGGATTCCTTGTGTCACATTTATCCTTGACCGCTCCCCAAAGATAATAACGGTGTCAGATCACAGCTTCTTGGCGGCCAATTCACATCTCCATATTTGCTCATTATTCGATTTTCGAAGATATGACGCAAAATATCGATTGTGGCGTGCACTGTGTGGCAACGCCGTCTTGTTGAAACCAAATATCGTCCAAGTCTTCCGCTTCAATTTCCTCGAAGAACCAATCACTTGACATTGCGCTGTAGCGCTCACCATTCGCGGTCACGCAGGCTCCTTCTTCATTTTCAAAGAAAATTTGACCATTGATGCCTCGAGACCAAAATCCGCACCAAACAGTGACAAGTGGTGGGTGCATTGGCTTCTCGACGATGATATGCGGATTTTCTGTGCAGCAGATGCGACAATTTTGTTTTCCGAGGTGGAAATGTACTTTATCCGAAAACATGATTTTTCGGTTAAATTCACCAACTTCGGCCAAACGATCTTCCGTTGAACTTTGTATGGCTTCATGGCAAGGTTTTTATGCAAAATTCGCATCAAAGAAGTGCGCGAATTGTCCTATTGTTGAGATAGATGGCGAATTGACGTCGATGGTTGATCTCGCACATTTTCAGCAACCGCAGCAATGTTTTCGGTCAAGCGCACCGGAGGAGTACGTACATGGGTTGGTTTATCAATCAACATTCCAGTTTCACAAACTCGCTTCACGAAGTGATCCACAAATTAACTTTCGGAACATAATTTTTAATATTTCCCAACTTTCTTCAAGCGAATAGCGACCCATTTTGTAAATGTCAAAGTTTTTACTAAATATCAGTCGCTTTCCGGATGACATTTGGCGTTTTTAAAGTCATATTATGAATAGTTCAAATTACAAACACTTCATGGACCACCCTGTTAAAGTAAAAGTGTTCCAGATGACTCGCAAAAAAACTGCTGTAATGCTAAACTCTTTTTCGGAGACTCGTTTTTGAAGAGATTGAAAAAGGTATGACCTACATATTTAAAAAGAAAAAGCCGTCTGTCCGTCTGTTTCTATGCTATCTTCTCCGTCAGTTTTAAAGCTATCCTCACCAAACTTTGCACGAAGTCTTTTGGTACATATAGTACACGCTGCTAGCATATAGCTGTAATAGGAACGATCGGTCGAAAAACTAGTTTTAGTGAGAAAAACTTTTTTGTTTTCAATAGAAACGCCTCCAAACTTCGTATTTCTTAGTTTAGTATGATTTTCCATGATTCCAAAAAATTCGGTCGAAATCGCACATCTATATAGTATAGCTGTCTTAGAAAAGTATAGTCTGAAAAGTAGTCTTAGTTAGAAAAACTTTTTGTTTTCCATGGAATTGTCCTCAAAATTGGCATGCATTTATTTTATATGCTCTCACACGATTCTACAAAGTTTGGTCAAAATCGGATGACTATAGCATATAGCTGCCATAAGAAACGATCGGTCGAAAAACGAGTTCTAGTGAGAAAAAAATTTTTTTTTTAATGGAAACGTCCCTTACGTTGGCAAAATATTTATTTTAAATACTTTTACACAATTCTACAAAGTTTTGTCAAAATCGGATGACTATAGCATATAGTTGCAGTATGAATGATCGGTCGATAAAGAAGTTCTGGTGAGAAAAACTTTTTTGTTTTAATTGGGATCGCCTCCAAATTTCGTAATTAACAGTTTGTTATGCTTTTCCACGATTTCAATTAGTTTGGTCGAAATCGGACATCTATTTAGTATAGCTCTCATAGAAAGTAAGGTCCGAAAAGAAGTCTTATTTAGAAAAACAAACTGCAAGGGTATACAAAACTTCGGCCGAGCCGAAGTTAACTTTCCCTTGTTCTTTTGTACTTTAAATAAGTACAAACAGTGTCCATAGTACGGTAAGTACGAAAATACTTGATCTTGGTACAATATTCTTGGACCAAGTACGATTTTTTTGAGTCCCAAAAACTTGATTTAAGCCTGTTTCGGGGTATATTAAGTTCACTTCGATTATTTTAAAACATTTTTGTTAGTACTTTTAGGTTGAAATGGCCTTCAGTCAAGCCCGTTCTACTCTCAAAAAAGTACAAAATGTTCTTACTCAAATTCCAGTACAAAAAGAAAAGAATTTCAAACAAGTATAAAATGTTCTAGGTTTGATACCATTTCCAAGTTCTCCTAAAACGAGTTCTCTGTATTGAACCAAAGAAGGCTAGAAATGTCAAAGGGCCATACATAAGCCTCTTTGGTAGAACTACTACGCTTAAGAATTTTTTACATATTGCGTAGCACACTTTTCAGAGCTAGCATAATAAGAGAATTTTGTACTCAATCTATCATAATTTGTACTTGAGCTTACTGTAATTACAAAATGTTCTTGATTCAAGAACATTTGTTCTCATTTCAATAACAATAGCACACGTTTTTCGGCTTAAGAATGTTTCGTTCTCAAATTAAGTAAACCCAATAACAAATCATACTTCAAATTTAAAGTACTAAACGGGTGAAATTCAATCCCGTTTCATTTAGAACGATGGCAGCCGTTTTTTTCTGAGTGTATGAGAGTTGTATGGTGTACGCGTGGTATTGTGCTAAAAAAGCAATTGGTAAAGATATCTTTAAAACTGACTGAGGAGATAGCATAGAAACAGGCGGACGGAAGGACAAACGGACAGGGCTAAATTAACTCAGCTCGTCGTGCTGATCAAGAATATATACGAGGGCGGTCCCAGAATAGCCGCCTAACTACTAAAACACAAAAATTTATCATTTTTTTTTTTTTTTCATCATAGGATCTTTTAGGTCGATACACTTTCCCCAGCGATGTTCAATAGCTTCGATACCTTTTTATTATAAGAACTGTGAAGCTCTTCAAAATAGGCATTAACCGGACTCACCTCTTCATGTTGCGAAATCGTTTTCCTCTAGGTGGCTGGCAAATAAGAATTTTAATTCATTAACTTTAGCCATTTCACGGCGAGGTGTGCGGCGCTGTCAGATGGAAAGCAAACGCGGCACACCGCATAACTTTTCAGTCCAATTTTTCGGTCAATATCGATGTACAGCATTTTGAAATGCCTACAATCAGTAACTCACGAACTTTCAATCGGGTCACTCAATACATTTTTTAATTTGGCCACATTTAAGTAGTCACCTCATTGGACGCCCATTACGATGTTCATCTCGCCTCAAACGACCTGCTTAACAACCAATATTTTTTTGAAACGAGGGAGCAGAATTACGTAAGGTAGAATCCAGCCCTTTTAATTTGGTGAGTATGTATCATAACGATGACCAATTTGTTTGTTTGTAAATCAATAAAAGCGTTCAAAAATCGACCAAAAACTGTGCAGGTAGAGGCACCAAACTTAAACTTAAGCTCTTTAGTCGGTACTTCCCTTTTTAATATTTTTTGTGAACATTTTCCAACACTACTGCTAGGTCGGCCATTTCTGGATCTCGTATACTTTGTGTGGTCGGAGATGCTTCCTTCAATGCGTTACAAACATCCTCACAATTTTATAATACCCTCTGTTTACCAGCGCGCTGGTAAATGGTGTCAGAATAATTTTGAAATTAAATCTTTCCACGAACGCCACTTAACAGATACCGCGGAAGTAGCATAAGCGGGAAGCCCAGCCAACTGCAAAATATTCCGTACAAAGAGCTATAAATATATAATGAAATAAGAGACTTACACCGCTTACTCTGCAATTTCCAAGGAAGCAGAATTAAAAGCACAAAATGCAATTACAGGAGGTGGACTTAAACGATGCAACCTTACAAATTTTTTTGCTTAGATGGGTAGGCAGGGAAGACTTGATGTGTGGGCTTCTTATTTTCTAAAACGAATATAAAAACTAACAAAAATCTTTTGTCAATAACTTCGTTGATGAAAGAAATCGAAGCAAGTTTTTTTTCGAATGGTTTTCGGTTCGTTTCAGCATTTTTAAATTAAAATTGTAGCCTTAATTTTACACTCATTACCTTCTGAGTTTCCACATTCATGTTTAATTACTTTACAGCTACCTTTGCATCTGGTACATTAATGGGCACTTCAGTTGCTCGCAGTTGCTGAAAAGCGACCACTGCGAAGCAAGAGCAGTGCAAGTTGCTGCGGTACAATTTATAATTGAGCTAGCGAACTTAAACATATGTACATTGTCATGTGTAGTTCTACGAACAAAACTGAGGAACTACTTTTGTCAGAATTTCACGAAAATGGAAAAATATCGTTGAGATAAGCCAGTGGGATTAACCTTAAATTTGATACCATCACAATTTGCGTTCTTTTCTTCTGTTCTGGCATAAACATCATCTTACAATTGTCTTTCAATGAGAGCATCCTTAAGAGCATTCAATTTGACTGTCTCTTAAGCTTAACGAGGCCTAAAATTAATTTTCTGAATATGCCTAGTGAGAAATTTTAATTAATTCCCCAAAATGTTGCCAGTCTAATGGCCAAGCCAAATCACTGAACTGGATATCAAATTATGTTCGGTCGGCAACAATAGCCTGCATTACAGTTAATCAATTGAAGATTACTCCACTGGCGAAAATGTAATTCCAAGAAGTGGGCAAAATTTGCCAAATTAGCAAAGGACAAGGACCAGAAGTAGATAGTGGTGAGTTATGCATTGGCATTTTTCTTTCTTCTTACTTTTAGTTGGTTGCCTGGTGTCTGGCTGTGGAAATTAATTGCTATGAAAACTGTGCAAAGATGTTACTTGACACAGAAGTTACCAACCCCCACTTTCTCCTTCTTCCCATTCTTCCCAGCAGTCAACTAGCTGCAAGTGCAAAAGTGTCGCCAAATTAAATGGCAGACAAAGTGAGCAGCATTCTCCTGCATTTCGTTTTTATTTTATAATTTGTCGCCAATTCCAGAATTGTAAAAGTAACTGAAAGTGGGTGTGGAGCAAGTTACCATAAATCAGAATATTTTAAGAGTGTTTGCACCGACGGCAGAGGACAAAAAAAGAAAAGGGAAAACTAAAGTGAGGAAGTAGAAGCTGGCAGCCAGAAGCCAAGATTATGCCAAAGAAGTTGTTAGCAATGTCAAAGAGGGAAAAACTAGCTAAAATGGTTTTTGTTGAGGCGGCGAAATCGAGATGCTCTTTTAGAGCAAGAAAAAAATTATAATAAAATGCTCATAAGACAATTTATGGACTCTCAAAACTGAAGCCTTATCAAATTTCGAAAGCAGGGCTTTAGTCTTTAAAGAACCTTCTATTATCAAAGCTTGGCAAAGTAAATACCAATCTTTTCGTCTCTTAGTTCAACATTTGTTAATTTTCACACATAATTTCCTAACAAATGTTTACTTAATTTCCTTCTTAACTACAAGCTACTTACAATGTGCAGCATTATCCTTAACCGCATCATTGTGCTCATCATCATCATCATCATCCAAGCTGTCGCTTGCCCTTTCGTCTGACTGCACCTTACTTTTGCATTTTTCCTTTCCGGGCAAATACCAATTTAAATTCAAATGCAAATTTATCTTGCTCAGAATGCGCTGCGACAAATGATTTGCATTTCAAGCTGATCTAATCGACTTTTAGGATAGTTTTCGTCTTCGATAAGATGGGGGCTGGGGGCTGGGGCTGGGCGTTAAACTCCAAAACAAACAAGCAGGCAACGACAGTGCCGACAACTAGACACAAACTTTGATTGACATTTCAATTAAATTATAGCCAAAGTCGTCGTTGACATTGTCATTGGCATGTTTCGAGTGCAGAAACTTTTGCTTAGCGAATTCGATGCGATCTACGAGCCGGTTTTGGTGGAGAATCCCTTCACTCTGGTGGATGCCCAGGGGGTGGGCTTGCGTCAGTATCATATAGCCCTCACCAGCAACCAGCTGGTCTTTGGCTGTGACAATTTCTATAAGCACGAGGATTACCAGGAAGATGGACCCTGTTGGCAGGGACGTGATCTTGATCCCGAAATCGAATGTTTCGATTTGGTTAGCGTTTTGCCCTTGCAATTTATACGCTTTAATTTCTATCGCAAATACAATCGCTGCCTGATGATGATCAGCTTAAATCAGCAGGAGCTACACCCGGAGCCACCGATGATCTTTGAGTTCGGTGGTCACATATATAAGCAACATTTCTGGCATACCTGGCGAGAGCGTGTGGCGACCATACGTGTGATGCAACCACGACTTAGTCATATCAGTGGATGCTCACCCTTCTCCAGTAGCGATGTACAGCTAGACGAAGAGCTGATCACTGTGCAAGTGCATCAACCACCACCGAGCCCCAAATCTTCGTTTAGTATTTGCACGACGGGTGACGGCTCCTAGAATGGACAGAGACTTTGTGTGTGTGTTGTTTTAAAGCTAGTTAAGCAGCTTTCATACTTTGTTTCCCTTTGAAGCCGCTTTGGTTTATGCAAACTTTTCTTTTTTGGCTACCCACAAAGTAGTTGGTAACTTTTGGAATTTTTTATGCACGAATAAGTGTGTGTGTGTGTATGTATATCTTATTTATTTATATTAAAAAGCAAAACTCTCTTCAAACACCTTCAGTCAATAGTTACTTTGAGAACTTTTGCAGGGGGCAAAGAGCAGTTGGTTGCCTGGCCGGTGCTTAAAAAGCAGAGCATTAAGAGGGGTCTTACTATAAGCTCGGGTCGTTGTGGAAATGGTTTAAAACGGCATCAAGTCACCTCAGCGAGGCCCCTCAAAGTCAAATCCTATATCCGCGCCTGCATGTGTTCATGAAATTAGCAAAACACGGGCTTAGCAGACTATCATCTCCAAATGGTCACGATTTTCTCTGTGTACACTAAATAAATATTTCTGGTAAATATTCGTTCAAGTAACCTGATGTGTCTGAGAGGTCGGTGATTTCTTGAAGTCGAGATATTTTGCATGTGTTCAGTGAACACTAGTCAAATCAATCGAAAACCAAGATTATAGTCTCGAAACCAAGACGAAATGGTAACAAAAATGCTCAAGGCAGGGAAAATCTCAACCCAAGATTATAATCTATACTCAAATCTTAATTTAACAATCTTATAAAAGGATGGTTTCTACTATACTTTAAGTTGAAACCATCTCATTTTTAAGATTGCATAAGCACTGAATTGAGGAAGGATTCTACTTGACTTTAAGGTGAAACTATCCCAATTTTGGTCGCAGTGCGCACCTCATGCAGTTTGTAATCCAATGGATTCAGGACTGGGCTACCAGCAGGCAAATCATCTTTAGAAATAAAGTTCGGTAAATGGTTTTTTAGCCATGTTTCAGTCGTCTTTGAATTGCCAACTGGAGCTGAGTCTTGTTGAAAGGTCAACGGCTTGTTAGCAAATAATGTTGTCTTGAGAGGCTTTACTGCCTTTTTCAAAATGTCGGATTGACTCAAATAAGTTTTGACTCCTTTTATACAATAATGAAACTTTGAGACCTCATCATAGGCGACTATCCACCAAACCATCGCAAAAGCCGGATGGTGACCTATCTGAATACGCAGAGTGAGCTCAGACGCTTGTTTTGATGACACTGCGTTTACTCTGTCGTTCTGTTGAACGATTCCTCTTTGGTGAAAATTTTCGCGCCAGTAAACAGAATTTGTCTGTAGGTATTGTTCGCGCACTGGCGACGCAATGCTTTCGATTTTATCTTGCATTTTTGTTTCAATGCTGTTGTGAGCAAGTGGCCGGTGTGTCTCCTGTATGTACTGAGTTCGAAGTCACGTTTCATGAAGCGCGACATGGTGTTCTTGCTGATATTCATCTCACGAGACATGATTTTCTGTTTGCGCAGTGGATTTCGACGAATTCGATTTTGTCCGGCTTTAATGGCTTGTGGCGTTTGCACAGTACGCAGTATTCTCAAAAAAATTCTCGGTGCGATACGCAAAGTTTCGAAAGATTTCCAGTGGGCGCAACATCTGAAAGATTTCACCTTTTCACCAAACCATTTCACCAATTGATGACTTCAGCTCACCGATAGAACACCAACTAACGAATCCAATCCGGCACGAAGGACCAACATTATGTCGTGAATGCAAAAAAAATAAACAGGCAACAGGGATTTGAGGAGTAGGTCCAATTAAACTATTCAGAAAAAACACTCTGATGGCGACCGATAAATATCCTTTAACACACATGCAAAAGTAAAAAATGTTAGTAAATACCAGGGAAGCAACTCGGTTCTGAACCGAACCAAACCGGAACCGAACTGCTAATTCCAGCTGATAAACCGAAACGCAAACCGAAATTTTAATCGAATTGCTACGATATGTCCTTATCGATGCCGGATTTATGAAACATGTGTCCCGTTTACCTCCAGCAATTGTCCACCGACCTCTTAATATGCCTGTCATAAATTAACATTCCTTCTTTGAAAGTTGCTAGTCGATTTGTTTGCGTATCTCATTTTCTTTACGGGACGATATTCTCATTAGTCTATCGAGCTTCTTGACCATAATCCAACTTTTGACAAGAGTACAGATTTTAAAGTAATATCATTATGGACGAAGACAGCACATCAGACTATTAAAATGTTCCCAAGGAATTTAGTTTCGAATTTAGAATTTCCCTTTAAAAATAATTATGTTTCAAATATAGGTGAGCTTTAACATTGTAAAAAGTTTTTTCGGTAGCTTTCTCTGAGTAAACTTTCAATATTTTAAGGATTTGCTAAACCAAATAGAGTTGGTTCAAACAAAAACCCGGGGTGTAATACCCTTAAAAACCAGAACTAATACTTTATAATGTGTTCGAACTCAGCTTTATTTTACATCAAAAAGTATGTCCCACCAAGGTTTATTGTTTTTCAAACTTCTGCAGCTATTTTGAAAAAAAAATAAACTACTTTCTGAATATATTTAAGCACATTTCTGAATGTTTGACTTCAGAATGGCCTTAAAGGGTTAAGATTAGGTGGATATAGGGGCAGTTTTTGGAAAAGTTGTTTAAGAAGATTATAATATAGGTTAATACTAATCCATAATGCCTATTTAAACAACATAAGTTTATAGTTGTCAACTTTAAGGGTAGACTTAGGTCATTTAGTTGATATTAGATTTGCAATTTTGGATAATTGTAGTTTTTGACATCATGTTGGATTTGCCACAACTTCAAAAGTCCTAAAAAATTACTTTCTGAGCAAATTTCGGGGTAAGTTGCGACGATATACTCAAGGAAGGGCTTTAAGAATTGGGATAGGGTGAATTATGGGCGATCCAAGAAAATAATGGAGTTTTTGAAAAGTTTTCGTACTGCTTTACCTTCGATACTTTGGAAAAAAATTCTTTCCGAAAAGACTTGAGAGCAAAGTCCCAACTTTATACTTAAGAAAGGTTTTAAGGCTTGAAACTCGAAGAAATTGATAATGATCCTTGAACAGAAATGCCATTTTGGTACCTTTTCGGACTGCCTTGTCTTTAAAAGTTTGGACAAAAATAACTTTTCGAACTGACTTAAGAAAAATTCAGGAAGTTATCCTTAAGTACAGGCTTTAAGTGTTGAGATTCGGCGGAATTAAGGACTATCCTAATACAGATATGAGTTTTTGCACATTTTTAAACTAATTCTAAAATATCGGGTTGTTAAAACTCAGAATGGGCTTTAGGGGTTGAGAAGTGACAGATTATCGGCATCCGTTGCGAATTCCATTCCGCACAGATTTGTGGGAAGATCGAGATTGCGAAAAACGGAAACTGGCCTTCATTAAATTTATAATAAATTACGACTGAACCGAACCGAATACGCGGTTCAGTTGGCTTCAAAAACCATGTTATAAACCGAACCGGTGGTTCAAAACTTTGTAAACCACTGAACCGAAGCAGTCCTTATTTCCGATCGGTTTGCATCCCTGGTAAATACATATAATTTTAAAAGAACTTTTTTAAACGACAGTCAATACATCGGTATAAAAAGGATTTTTTAAGGATTTTAATGGTCGCTAAAAGGGTTGGGACTATCTACAATATGTGAAATTGGCCCTTAGTAAGATTCAATTGATTTGTTTTTAAATGTAATTTTCATTTGATAAATTGTGTCCCAAAAATCACATCGTCCTGACTATGCTCTCTCGAGAAAAACAAGTCCAAAGTTGTCATTTTGCTAGGAACAAGAATATTATTATAAATCCTAGGTAAATTTTAGTTGATGCTTTAGTTTACTAACATTTCCATTAGTTATTGTTTGTTGGTTAATGCAATCAGGCCCGGCAAAAACATCCACACAACAAGAAAAAGCCACCACAGTTGTTGGTAAGCCAAAGCCTTGGTTTCAGCGCCTTGTTTAGTCTGCGGAATGTTGACTGAACTTAAGTATAGTGGCTGGATTTCCAGACTCCATTGGCCTTTTCTTTATATATTTGGTGTTTTTTTTTTTTTTTTGCACAGCCAAAAGTTAACCAACAAAGTTTTCAATTTGTCGACCAAACTTAAGCCGCAGCCGTACAGCCACAGCCACTTGTCTGTCTAAGCGTGCAGCTGACACCAAAAATCAATTGCAATGAAATGGCCGGAATATAAAAAAGAAACAAACAAACAAACACACAAATCGTCATCGTCATTGGCCTTATTTGGTTTAGAGCATTTAATGGTCAAAGTTTTTGTTCAACTTTTTGGGAGGCTGTAATTTATTTGATTTGCTTTTTTGGTCATGATAAATTACAATTTATTTAATGAAATGCAAAGCATTAATCATACACCATGTGGTGCTCAAAACGAAAATTTAAAAGTTAATTAAAAACCCATGGGACAGAAATCAAAGTCCATAATAATAAGCCCACAAGCCTGCGCTCCACGCCGGGCGTTTAAATACTTATTTTTTATGAATTTTTAATGCACCTGCTGTTCATTTTGTTTTCCAATTAAGTGGCATACCGTCAATTTGCTGTGACATGCCATATATTAAATCTCCAAGGGTCTTTAAGCATTTGCTGCTTTGTTACTTAATTTATGATGTCGTCAGAATGTTGGTCGAGTTCAAAGCAACCTGGCAGCCACATCAAAGCCTGGCGAGGTTTATAATTTAAATTTAAAATTTAGTGGTTTAAAAAGAAACATTGCCACCAGTGACGGCTCCGATAAGTATGGTACACATTTTGGGCTTACATGGCGTATGCGTAACATTGAAGTGGGTTTCCTGGGGCAATATTTCATTAGCACCGTTTGACACATCTTGCCGCGGCATTAAACCTGCCCCAAAAGTTTAAAGCCAGCGCCAGGGAGCAAAATTTAAGCGTAAGCTGACAGTGATGTATGTGTTTTATATTTATTGAATTTGCACATGCGTCTGGGTGGGAATGTGTGCGTGTGTGTCTGTTTTTTATGAAAATTTCATAAGGCATTTGGATCTCATTAAAATTATTTAAAGCGTGGATGAGGTTGCTAAGCACAGCACTTCGCTAAATTACTTAACAATTTATGGGTTTTATCAATTGTTTTCTTTGTTTTTGATGGAGAGTTTCCCATAACACTAGTCGCTTATTGTATATCCATAATACATTATGTATGTTTTCATTCAAGAGCAAACAAAACTGAAATTCTATTTGCATTTGCAGTGGCAATGTCAACTGTCAATTTTGATTGTATAGTTATGCAAAAGTGCAAATAAAACATGGCACTTAAAAAATGCCATTTGTATTCAAATAAAACAAATGTCAAAATTGGCACGTGAATATTTAGTTGGCTTGATGGTCAAAGCAGGTTTGTCTGTTGGTTAAATTTTAATGACGCTGTCACTTTGCTTTATGTGTTGCCATCATCATCATCATCATCGTCACCCCCAACTTCATCCACCAACGACAGTCACGTTCGCGTTGTAAAGCTTCTTCTCTTCCTTTCGTTACCCGCTAATGCAGGCGCCGGCAAGTATGCAATAAATTTGACATATGCATGTACTTACTTCTATGCCCTGAGTATGTGGCAGTGTGGAGGCCATCACTATCATAAACATTAACGGCTTTTACCTACCTTCACTTTTGCACTTGACACCAAAGCAAATATGTCGGTGATTTTTCTATGACATGTGGGGATGAGGCATGCAAAAACTTTGCCCAGGCGACAAATTCCTGTGCCAGGCCATCTGGTCCTGGCGTTTACTTGACTCCTTAGCTTAGACCGCGGTTTCCTTGGCTCTTTCACCTTTTGCGGTCAGTGGCCAGGCACAAGCTTTCATTTGGCATGTCAATCACGTTTCAATTCATTTAAAAGTTGGCCCAACATCAAATGAACTTAGGTTGAAAGGGAGGCAGACACATGTGTGTGTGTGTGTGAAAATGGTAGAAAATTGTTTTCAATTTTATGTTGAATTCACTTATTGATCACATGAAACTACTACGAGTACTTTGACCAAACAATTTCCATGGAAATAGCAAAAGTCTCAAAGGAAATTCAACGCAGTGAAATTTTACTTAGAAAAAACTTGAACACAAAAGGTAGCCAGTCAGTAGGAAGTGAATGGCTTGGCCAAGTTTCATGTTATTATTATTTAAAACTTATCTCACTGCTTAAACATCATCAGTTGTCCTGCACATATTTATAATTCTTTAATATTTGTTTGAAAGTGTCGTTTTGGGAAGCTACTTGAGTTTTCAAATAACAAAGTGCAATTCGGAATTCGTCTCCCATCAAAACAATGCACCGACTGTAAGAATTTAGTTCCGGTCCCAGCATAAAAGATGATTATTGTTATAATATATTTTTTAGCAAAGCCACATTTCGAATTTAGTTTAACTGTAAAAACTTGTCTACTATAGGTTCTTATCCAGCACTCCAGAATTTTAATTTCGTAACAATACAATACATAAATAGAAACACTTTCAAGGAGCTCATGAGCAGCAAAGCAAAGCAAAGTGCTCCTACTTATATAAAGTACTAGCTGACCCGGCAGACGTTGTTCTGCCTTCCCCTATTATAAAAATAAACCAACGGAAATAATTGTTTTTAGAGCATTTTGCAATTGTTTTTTTTTTTTTTTTTTTAATTGACTCTTTCAATTCCAGTTATCTGTCGGTTTCCATGCTAGGGCTCTCATATGAAGTTCTCGGTCGGCTTCCATTCTTGCTTCTCGTTGCTTGTTGCTTTCCGATAAACGGGCTCTCATATGAAGTTCTCAGTCGGCTTCCATTCTCCCTTCTCGTTGCTCGTTGCTTTCCGATACACGGGCTCTCATATGAAATTCTCGGTTGGTTTCCATTCTTGCTTCTTGTTGCTCGTTCGCTTCCGATAAACGGGCTCTCGCATGCATTTCTCGGTCAGTTTTTAATCTTGCATCTTGTTGCTCGTTTGTTTCAGAAGCTCGTTTTCCCATTTTCCTTTGCGCTTGAGACGTAGAACGACCAATCGAACGTTTCCAAAAAACGTTCGATTGGATTTGTATGTTGTTTTATATGATTTATATTTATATTGTTTATATGACTTATTGTTTTTATATGATTGGATTTATATGATTGAATTTGTAAATGTTGAGCGTTGATCAGAAATTAAAATTTCAAATTTGTTCGTCAAAGAAGTCACGCTCTCACTCTAAAGCCCCCCATAAACCACACAAATTTTTGCGCAAAATTCACACGCACTTAGCCCATACACTACGCCAGAATTTGCACAAATTTCAGTTCAAAGCAAGCGCTTCTTCTTCTTTTTCCAACAACAAATTGCTGCGAACTAAGCAGAATTTGCGCAAATCGCACTTTCACCACACAAAACATTGCGCAAAGAACCCAAAAAATCAAAACGTTTTTGATTTCGGTCTCGATTTGTCACATTTTTGCATTGGTGTGTGTGAGAGCAGCGCAAAAATTTCTGTCTTTTCAAGTAGCAACGACTGCGTCGCGAACACGTAACGCAGCGGAGCTTTAACAGTTTATACCGTGTGTGTGGAAGCAGCGCTGCTTTGAGGATTTTCGTATGCACGACAGATAGCAAGCTGCCGGCCCCTGATCTAAACTCATATGAAAATTTTGCGAATTTCCCGACAACTAGACCGTTTTATCCTACTTACCCGTCTACAATTGCCGTCTATCAAGACTTCATTAGATTATGAAGAAAATGGAAAATGTTAAAATCCATTTCCATTTACCAATGCCTGTATTGTAATATCAAAATTAAGCGCTTTCAAAAATATCATTAGATAGTTTAGCAAATTTCGCGATTTTTGATGATTTTCCGCCCTTCTATTCAAATTAGAAACCTTTGAAACCTAGCAATGGGATGAATGGAATTATTTTTTAAATTTCGCGCTTTTTGGACCATTTCCCGCTCATTTCATCAACTCAGAACCTTTCTGGGCAAGCGTCCAACGATGTTTCATCGCAATCGGAAACTTGACACACTTCGCGGTTTTTGGACCATTTTCCGCTCATTTCTTCAACTTAGAAACCTTTCAGAGCAAGCGTATAGCCAATCCCGAAAATATAATTACAATCGGATGGACGGCATAACTTAGCTAATTTCGCGGTTTTTGGACCATTACTCGGCCATTTTTCCATCTTGATCATTAGATAATTTTGCAAATTTCGCGGTTTTTGGAACTTAGAAACCGTCGCCGGTAAGCGTCCGACCATTCCTCAAAGTTTGTTCAATGATCGGTACAACTTTGAAAATCTTACGCTTGTGGACCATTTCCCACCCATAGCTTTCGCGATTTTTGGACCTTAGAAGCCTTCGCGGCAAACGTCCAACCGTTACCCAAAGTTTCATCGCATTCGGATAAGCGTATTCGGATAGTTTTTGAAATTTCGCTGTTTTTGAACAATTTTTCGCCCATTTCTCCAATTAAGAAACCATTAGCGTCCAACAATTCCCCAAATTTTCATCAAAATCGAACTCTTAGCAAATTTCGCGACTTTTGGACCAATTCCCCTAAGTTTTACCAAAACCGTAAATTTGGCAATTTTCGAGGTTTTTGGTCCATTTTTCGCAATTTTCTTCAACTAAGAAACCTTCCCGGGCAAGCGTTCAGCCAATCCCCAAAGTTTCATTGCAATCGGATAAACGGTATAATTTTGTAAATTTCGCGGGTTTTGGACCATTATTCGGGCATTTTTTTAACTTAGAAATTTTCCCTGGCAAGCACTCTACCATTTCCCAAAGTTTCATCGCAATCGTATGAACGGTTTAGGCAGGCATAAGGGACAGACAGACAAACATTCATTTTAAAATTTAAAATTTTTAATATATATAGATTATGACAAAATCAAAATTCCTGAGTGGACATGCCACCAAGCACGTTTTTGGGTGCTGCTTTGCAGTCACCGGAAGACTGCGTCGCTCTGTCATCAGCTTCACACCAGCTAACAAGCGACTAGCCGTACTCAGACTTAAGGGGGTATTGCTGATAGAAAGGCTGTTTTTGGACCTTTTTTAAAAAAGATAAGCGCGTGTAAAGTTTGCAGTTGCTAGGCAAATCGGGTCACTAAAAGAGCTATATCTTCTAAGGTATTTCGAATTTCAAAAAATCCTTTTAGGACGATATTCTCAAATATCCAAGCTATAAAAATATGAAAATCGATAAAAGTTTTTGCCAAGCAGCAATACCCCCTTATTCCAAATGACTTAAAACTCGATTTGTAAGCATAATAAGCGAAATAGTTTGAGTTGCTAGAATAGAATTATCGAAAAATTTTTTCGTCTGAGCGTCCGTCTCTCCATATGAGCAAACAGATCCTTGAATTTGTAAATGGTAGTTGCTTGCGATGTAAGGGACAAAAAATTCATATACTTGCAGGCAGGTCCAGTTTGTTTTCAGTTTTTGCCACGCCCCCGCAATTTGAAAAAAACGTCATATCTTCGGCAGTTTTATAGGGTTGGTAAAGATCGGATAAAAGATAGTCGAGTTATAAAGAAAACAAACAAATATGCTGGGCATCACCAGCCACACGGCGATGGGCAGCACTTCACACTCCTTAACACATACTTTGGGAGGTACAGAGCATATTATAGTCGGGCTTGAACGACTTTCTTATTTGGATATTAAAGTATCCTTTTATTATTAAATTGATCTTAGTTTTTCATCCAACTGAGCCAAAAATCATCAAATGGGTATTATAATATTGTAGTTAGATTTGGTCAACTCTGATGACTTCACCTTGTTGGGGCTAGCCGCTAAGAAATCATCTTATGTAGACCAACTTAATTTAATTATTTTAAAAGTAAATTTTAAAAGCAAGGTGTGGGACTTGACGAACAAAAGTCACTCGGATTCCAACTCAGTCAACGCGGCCTGAATGTGGATCAGTGAAATGCTTGAAAAAATAATTATAATTAAATATGTATATGTATTTTAAGTGTTGGAATGCAATGATGCCTGGGTTGCGCTGAAAGACAGCAACCGTTACCACACCAAAATGCCATCTGCGAAGCGTTTCAAGGCAGGTAGCGCAGGTGGCGTTCCATTGAGTTAACATTCTTTGACGGAATTCAGTGCCCTTGATTGACCACCGACCGCCGAAGCACACCAGCAGCCGAGAGAATGACGAGTGCCATCGAGAGCTTGGTGTCCAAACAAATTGCATTGCTGATGGTCAATCTATGCAGCAGAGGGACTAAAGCATATATTTATAAATGCTATCCTTTTGGAACATCAGTTTAAAAAATGTCGGTAGGGGCTACTACCGACCTTCAATTGGAGGTGATTTATATATGTATGTTAGCTCCAACTAATTATTCTTTAAATTGAAGTCAGTGGTCTTGGCAAATATTTCAAAATAATGTTAACTTACTGCAAATTTAGGTTTTCCAGCACTTGACATCTCTGACAGATCTGTTAGTTCCCATGAACCGACATGGCTTTATTGACTCAGGTGCTTCCATGAGTCCTACTTATTACCATTACATTATTACCTTCCCCAATACCAAATTAAAACCCTCAAAGTCAACTCAAGCTCGATTGCACATTTCAAACAACAATAAATAAATGGTTAGGGATAGCAATTTTCCGCACATTTACGCTTTGTATTTTCCAGCAATTTAAGTAAGTGTTTGGTAATTAACCTCTTAGCAAAACAAACTTACACCGAAATCAGATCGAAGCTTATTTTAATTGTGTGCTGAACTGAGCTGAAAATTGGCCTGGGCCAGATTCAATTCAATTGCATACTCGAACCTCCCCATGGAATCTCTGGCATGCTGCATTCCAACCGAAACGAAATCTGCAGCATAAACAAACTGAGGGGCAAATGGATGGCAGTTTAGAGCCTATTAAAATGCAAAACTTTGGTCGTTAGGCTCAATGTTGTGTGTATGTGTGTGTGAGTGTCTAGGATGCAGCACACACACTCACACACACAGCACAGAAACCGGGCGATTCTCACTAAGTCGATAATTTTTCAGAGCACTAGAAGATACTCGTACAACTGCAGGCAAACGCAAACACAGAGCTCTTATCCGATTTGGTATTTTCGTTTTGCATACGGTTTTGCCTACAGTTTGACCTCTGAAATGGAAATCGTAAACGTTAATAGCTGCACAGATTTGAAGTCGAAAGAAGAAAAAACTGGCTCTCCCTTAATGCTCGACTGGGAATTGGAAAGTTTCAACTCCATTAAGCCCTTTGCCTTGCTGGGCATCAGTTGCAGATACTTACAAGACAATAAAACTGGAATTAAGATTTATGTTTGTACTAGTTGAGATTCTGTAGAGATTTACTCCCATACACATACGTCATAATTCAAGTTGACACGATTCTGGCGTCACGTTCGTTGGCCTGGCTAGATAAATCTTTGGCCCGGGCACCATACTCAACGCCAGCATCGTTGCCCCGGTTGTCGTCACCTTTTGTCCACACTTTGGGGCAAGCACGTGCATGCTGTTAACCTCAAAAATGCGCTGCTAAAACATTTTTTTAACGCCCTCTCTCTTTCTCCCTCTCTCTACCCTTAGCAGGCTAGACCAGACGGTCAACAGCGTGTGCGGTGGCAGAACCACAGAAACATGACCACAAGGACGCGGCCAGACCACAACATCTAATCGAGAGCTGATGGCCAAAGAACAAACCCGATGCTAACGCTGACCAAAAGCGTGGACAATCCTTTCTCTTTTTTTTTTTGGGGGCGCAAGGCATACGTGCCTTGTACGTGAGCTGGTTGACAAAGTGAGTGGACAGATGTATATGCTATACAGGGTGTTCAGGTTGGTCCTGAAATTCGTCTTAAATTCAAATAACAAGTTAAAGATTTATTGCAGATTCGGTAGTGACTAGGTGGTTTATGAGTAAGTTAACCAATATAAACTTGTTTTTTCTCAATTGCTTACTATTGTTCAGTTGTTTAGAAGCTTACATAGTTGTTCTTTTTGTACATTTGATCACCCACTTGATATATCTTGGTAGAGTTTCTTAAGCACTTTCCTCTTTTTGTTCAAGTGAAACTAAATGAGTTGATTTTTCGAAATTGCTCTTTATGATTCAGTTGCTTAGTAGCTACATACTTGTTCTTTTTGTTCAGTTGCTCACACACTGGTTTTTCTTTGTTCAGTTGCTCAAGCACTTGCTTTTTTTACTCTGTACTAAAAGTACACAGGGCATGTTAAGCTTGGCCAAAAGTATGTAATAATCAAAAGAAAGCATCTCCGACTCTTCAATTTCGTTGGTAAAGAGTATATAATACTTGATTGTTTTTGTTTCTATTTTTTGTTCAGTTATTTACTTTTTGCTCACTTACTTTTTACTAAACTTGTTCTTTCATGTTCATGGTTTATGAGTTGTTTCTTTGTTGTGGTCGGAGATGATTCCTGTGACCAAGGCAGTGAACAAAACAGTGACCAAGGCAATGACCAAAACAGTGACCAAACAGTGACCAAAACAGTGACCAAAACAGTGACCGAAACAGTTACCAAAACTGTGACCAATACAGTGACCAAAACAGTGATCACACAGTGACTAAAAAACTGACTAAAAAAGTAACTTAAGCAGTGACTAAAATAGCGACGAAACACGTTCCGAGTTTTAGAAGGGACGAATTCCTGTCAAATAGTATCGGTCAGAGCACAATGAAAAATGAGCAGGCGTCCCTAAAAGATCGTGGGATCGGGAATAGTCACGACCAACTTCCAACACCTTAAAATGCTTCGGAAGAATGCGACGACTTTGTGATATTTCATCTTGTAACATCTGCGCCTAAAAATTCGTACAACTACTTGATAACATTTATTTTAAAGTTGAGAAATAGTATGAAGCGATGATTTCATTGTACAATATTTAAAAATCTATGTTTAATGCCTGCAGAATATGTCAATAAATGGTGAAAATGGGAATTTTAGCAACGGTTTCTTTGGTTAAAATGATGTATACCACTATCAATTTTCAAATTTTCGATGGTGGATGAAAAAATAAGGTTTTTCTTTTATGCTAATACTTTTACAATACAAATTGTTCATTGTTTCATTTAAAATTAAACTCAGATGTACAAAACCCTAACTACTTTTTATCCTTTGGCAAGTATTGTAATTTTAAATCATATTATCCCACTTAAAGAACTTCACTCTTACCATGTTTTCCAGGATGCCATCTCTTTATTCTTATGGATTACTAAGCGTTATGTTTTCAAGAGATTAAGTCCGGGCCGGGTGTGGCTTAGCGGTAAGTGCGACCGCTCTAATGAAAAGTTTTTTCTTTGAAAAACTTACACACCCGGTCGCCTTCACTGCTGTTGGCGCCCGGATTCGGCGTTTAACTGTAGGTCCCTTACTGTTGTGCTCTTATCTTCTGCCCATTTGCTTATAGCTAGAAGCTCATTATTGTATACCAAAATAGCGACGATACCTTTTCTATTTACCTTATTCTCTTATTCTATTTAACGGACTACTAACATACATATGGGCATAGTAAACATACATATTTACTTGACAATACACTAGGAAGATCATTTACATACTCAGTAAACAACAGTGGCCCAAGGACGGAACCTTGAGGTACACCGCGCGTAGTCACAAGTAAAGTTAAAAAGTGAAGTTACAACCGTCTGACGACGATTACTGAGATAAGAGGATAGAAGCTTGAGTAAGGTGTCAGATAAATTATATACTGTATCAAACGCATTACTGAAGTCAAGCAGGGTGAGAAAATTGACTTGGCCATGGTCCATTTGTTTTCCAATATCTTTAGATATTTTAAATATTGCTCTGTTAAAAACGTGTGTAATTGGTGGTAGGATCCGAGGTAAAACTATTTTAAACAAAAAATCTGTACCTGTGAGGTGCTGCCCATCACCGTTGCGACCGGTGCTGCCCATAATTGTTTGTTTTCCTTATAACTCGACAACCATTCATCCGATCTTTACCATTCCTTCGGCGGATCGATAAATAACCCTGTTTACTAAATATGTCCAGAAGGAACAAACCTTCTATCTTTAAAAGTGTCGGGAGATATGACGTTTTTTCCAATTTGCGGGGACGGGAGGGGGCGTGGCAAAAATTGAAAATAAACTTGATCTGCCTGCAAGTATAAGAAGCCTATGACCCATACATGTCAAACCTCTATCTCTTACCATCTCTGAGATATGTTTGTTCATACGGACAGACAGTCGGGGTCGGAGATGCTTCCTTCTGCATGTTACATACTTTTGCACAAACTTAATATACTCTGTATACCTCTGGACTATAAAAATTTGGGATTAATACTATAACGGCCTACTGCGTTGGATTTTATCTTAAGAATAGCTTCAAGAACATCACATTGATCAACACAGACTCAGCTAAATTTAATATCAAAGTTATTAGTAAGAGGCACAGCATTAAAGTACGGGTTACGTGTTACATCAGGTACCCAATCATTCACAAAACAGTTATTCAAATTCTATACATCAATGTCGAGTTTATTACAGGTACCTTTTCTTCTACGCCCAGTTTTTAAATTTCAGACCACGTCTGCTTGGCGGTTCGAGCTTCTTGAAAATTGGTGCCGTTAAATTTGCTCTTGACCAAAGCAATCATGGTACAGGCGGTTCCTCTTAATGATTTAGTAAACTCAATGCGGTATCTATTCCATTTGAGATAGGCCTGGTTCCTTTTTCTATCACCGATTAAATTGCATTGTCAAACCATGGTGGCTGACTTGGCCTTATCACTCATCTGCGTGAATGGACAGTTTTGTCGTACAGGTTTAATAGTAGGCTTTCAAGTGGTGAATCAACGGTAGGTAAAAAGTAAATTTTCATTCCAATAAACTAAAATTAGTATTAAATGATTCAAGATCCAGAATTTTTAAAGACCCTTTAAACTTTAGTGTGCTCAGTTTGGTCAATAATTAATGCTAGCATATGCATATACATAAACATTAGGTCAATTCTTCAAAATATCGAGAGCAAACCAAAATGAGCTGTTTTTCTTTATTTTTCTTTATGGTTCAGTTTTTTTAGTAGCTCAGATAATGGTCATTTTACTTTGAGTTGCTCACTCACTTGATTTTTCTTTGTTTAGTTGCTCCCTCATTTCCTATTCTTTGTTCAGTTATTCACTTTCTCACTTACTTGTTCTATTTTATTCAAGACTTACGAGTGAGTGAAACGAAATTAGCTGTTTTTTCTTACTTGATACTTATTGTTAAGTTGTTTAGTAAGTAGCTCACATAATTGTTCTTTTTTGTTCAGTGACTCACCTACTTGATTCTAATTTATGTTCAGTTTCAGTTTTAAATAAAAGATTATGTAAGTGGGCACCTGAACAATACAGCGAAACTAAGTAAACTAATAAAACATTCACTAACAAAGGTCAAGCTGTGTGTAGCCTGTGCTCTAAACTTATCCCTCGGCAACAGCACCCTTTAACCCACACTAAAAATGATTCTGTATGGATGGGTGTGCGGTTGGTATGATGAAAAGGACGCGCGAGCGCGCGCGTTCGCTAGTTGAACCCCAAACTCACTTTGCCTTCAAATTAATGACCAACAATGGCACAAGGTCCAGTCTGGCTTCCAGTTAAGTCCTGCTGTCCCAGTCATGTGTAAAAGTCACGTACAGAGCAGAGCGCTCGCCATATTGTTCAGTGGTCGCCTAAAAGCAGGCTGCAATATTTTTTCTCTTCCATTTTTTTTCTATATGCAAAACGAGAACTTTAAATGTTGCAAAACACTTTAATATTAGCTCAGTTGGCAGAAGCGCTCATACAAAGCGCCAGTTTATCTCAAGCACATTTATTTACTCAGCTCAGCTGCTGCTGCTGTGGGTTGAAATATTTTTGCGCTGGATAAGAAGGCAAAGCCCGCATGGCTACTTTTGAAGGTACAAAAGCAAAACAAAAATAGTTGCTGGGATAGTAGAAAGCGGGCAACGATAAGAGGTAAACAGCATATATGCAAGAAGAAACGGGGGAGGGTTGGAGGGTAAATATATATATATACAACAAAATGCTGATGCTATTGCTCAGTGGAATGCATTTGTGTGTGTGTGTGCGCGCAGGATGCTTATAGAGCAAAACTGAAATTTCAATATTTGTCATGGTTTTCATTTCATTATAATTATTTGGTCTGGTGAGTTTTAATGATTTAATCTGGCATACTTTCCAAGATTCTTCAAGCGCTTGATTGAATGAGAAAATGGATTTTTGTTTGCTGGAAAAAGTCACTCTGGTTATATAAAAAAATGGCTTAAATTCGCACATTTTTTCGCAGTTTTTTACTTGTCTTTTAATTCGTTAAAATGCCTTCACTTGTTGGGAATTTTGGCATTTTTATTTCTTTTATTCATGGCGAATTGCACCAACGATTCGCGTAACCGCTCTTAATTTATGTATATATATATATATGTTGTCCACCGCAAATTTCACTTAAAAAAGAAATCCTCTCTGCAAGGCAATAATGAAATCTTGTTGAGCAATATTTCATTTATCAATTACAGCCACTGTTGAGCCACACAGAGCAGAGCAGAGCAGATAAGTGGCCGTCCAGCAGTAACAGAAGCAGTGCCATCATCATAACTGGCCATAATGAGATTTGTTAGCTGATACTTGGGATATATGTTGAACATTTATTTATGGCCAACTCCAACGAGCCATGATGGCCAGGATCATAAATCTCAAAGCAAATAGTAGTTAGGGTTAGGATAAAGTTTTTATCAAGAAACGCATGGCACATTCCAGCCAAACAAGAAGCAGAAAACAGCTCTTGAAAAAATAGAAAAATCGAAACTTACATATAAATAATAATAGCCACAAGCTATATCCAAGTCTGCAAGATGATGAGTGCAGGGTAATCAATCGAAAGCTTAACGAGTCTGGGGCAAACTTTACTAGTCTAATGTCAGAATTTAACAGAATTTTTCTTACAACTATGAGTAAAATCCAAATTAGTGCATAAAAATCTAAGCAATTTAAATTTATGATTTAAATGTTTTGCAATAAAATTTTTGTGCTTTTCCAATGCAACGAAACCCAATTTGAACATTATTGAGACTGGGGAATCGGAATGGAAATCACATTTGTGGAGTGAAATGGAATCGAATTGCATGCAGCAGCAGCCTCAGTTTGTTACTGCAATGCAATTGTAGAATAAATCAAGCCAACAAATGGTTGCCAGTTGTTAGGGCAAATGACAAATTGTGGTCAATTGTTTTGGCTTCGGCACACAAAAAATTTAAATGAGCATCAAAAATTTGATTTCATTAATGAAATCCTAATTTAATTGGCTCTCAATTTGCATAATGACTTAAACCAGTTAATAAAACCCCATAATTGTATGCAAACGGCAAATCAAAAAATGATTTTGTCTGCCATGGCAACCACTCGACAAATAAAAACGAACTGCAAATTAATTAATTAATTTCCACACATTGTTATTTAATATTAATTTGCCTCTATCTATTTATTACGACGACGACGACGACCAGTTGTGTCATCATCAACTAGCCTGCTGACAATATAATGAAATGAATGACATGTAATATCCGACCAAGGGCACTGGTCACATTCAAAATCAAGCGAAGGCGCCAAAAAATATTGCTTGTGCACATAAATAGGCAACAATTTGTTTCGTTCTCAGACACTGACAGGCAGTCATCGGCGGGTTTGTTGGTATAGCTGTGCTTGCCAAAAGGGGTATATATATTTTGGGCTTGCACTTGCACAGAAAAAAGCAACTAGTACTGGGTGTACCAATAGCGATTAAACATTCAAGTTAACAATCATCTTAAACAATTCTCAAACTATTTTAAGCAAAGATGTACCAGTATATCGTTGTTTGGAATAAGTTATCCTAGTTTGTAATATATTATTTGAAAGCGAAGATCTAAGATCTAAATGATCTAGTTCTAAGATCACTTTGGACTAGATCGAACATACTTCAAATTTACAGTATGTTTTATTCCTGAAAGTAATTAAAGGTGGTTCCTCATGTGCAAAAATAGGGGAAAGTTAACTTCGGCTTGGCCGAAGTTTTGTATACTCTTGCAGCTTCCATTGAAAACAAAAAAAGTTGTTCTAAGACTAATTTTTGGACTTTACTTTTCTATGGGATCTATACTATAAAGATGGTGAAATCATGAAAAAGCATAATACACTGTTAATTACGAAATTTGGAGGCGGTCCCTTATTAAACAAAAAAGTTTTACTCAAGTTTTACTTAAGTTTTACTATATGCTATAGTCTTCCGATTGGAAATCGAATTATTATAAGCATATAGCTCCCATAGGATCGTTCGCCCGAAAAACTAGTTCGGGTGGGGAAAACTTTTTTGTTTTTAAGAAAACGTCCTTTTTATTTTTTTGGCATATTCTTATTTTATATACTTTAACACATTTCTACTAAGTTTTATCAAAATCGGATGACTATAGCATATAGCTGCAGTATGAATGATCTGTCGAAAAAAAAGTTCTAGTGAGAAAAACTTTTTTGTTTTAAATAGGATCGCCTCCAAATTTCGTAATGAACAGTGTATTATGCTTTTCCATAATTTCACCATTTTTGGTCGAAATCAGACATCTAAAGGGTGATTTTTTAAGAGCTATTGGAAAGTTTAAAAAAAAAACACATAAAATTCAGAAAAATGCATGAAATCTTTATTTGAATCGATAGTACGGTCCATCTAATTTAATGTTTGAAGATTATTTCATGCAAATGTTGACCGTGACTGCGCCTCAAATGGTCCATCCGCTTAGTCCAGTTTTGGCATACTCTTTCCAACATTTCGGCCGGTATCTCACTAATAAATGCTTCAATTTGTCTTCAAGGTCAATTGAAGCGGGCGTGTCTGTATAGACATGAGCTTTAACATAGCCCCACAAAAAATAGTCTAAAGGCGTTAAATCGCACGATCTAGGCGGCCAATTGACCGGTCCCGAACGTGAAATAAAATGTTCACCGAACTCGCACTTCTAAAAAGTGCGCGTGCTTCAAAACCTAAATCCTAAACAGATGCGCAATTGCTGCAAAATTTAGTCACAATAGCCCGAATAGCCGCTTCAGTGGGTCGATTAAACTGACCATAAAATGGAAGAAGCGCGCGATGAACTTTCTTAACAGAACACGCATTTCGATAATGAAATTCAATAATTTGCAAGCGTTGTTCGTTTGTAAGACGATTCATGGTTAAATTATAGACCAAACTGAAGATGTTTGACAGTGAAACAAAACACGAAACGTGCGTGAGCTGTTTAAACCAGTGTTGCCAAAAAAAATTGTAGCTAAAAAAACACCCTCTATTATCATTTGTGTGAAAAAAACCTTTCTGATATTTTCGAACATATCAATTTTATCTTTTTCATATCGGAGTAAAATTCATAAGAAGAAATGTGGAAATGACTGCAAATTCATATCATTATTTTTCTCACTGGGCAGTTATTCTTCGAAGACAACGCTGAAGAAGCCATACCCATCAATAGAGTAAATTATAAGAGATTTTGTAATGCCAATTTTCATGGACATCCATTGGTTTCAACAAAGCCATAGAAGAACACCATATTGAAATTTCCCCTTGCCATTTACTTGTATGGCCGTTACGCGTCTTGTTTTTCTATGGTCTTTGGTTTCAACAAGGCGGCGCCAAAGAGCACACAGCGCGAGCAACGATCTCTTCATTGCGACTTTTTTTCCGCAATGGCCTAATTTCGAAAAATGGTGAGTATGACTGTCCTCCACGACCGACTTAAAATTAAAGACTTCTTCTGTGGGGTTATTCGAAGTCCTCAGTTTATGCCAACAGTTCTAGGGACCTCAATAGTTTTAAAAGATAGAAAATACATGATATTGAGACCGAAAGACTTTGAAAACTGATGCTGTACCAGGCAGGACTTCAAAAAAGAGGGTCTAAGAATTCCAAACGAATATATATATATAAATGCTACCTTAATAAAAACTATTTGAAGAAGAAATATTGAGGGCAAAAAAAAAAAGGGGAGGCCAAAAAAAAAAAGGAAATCTCTTTTAAGCTGTCTTTACTAAGGGTAATGGCACAGATGCTTTGTGGAATAAACGTTTTGACGTCCCTGGCATGGAGAGACTGTTTTTTTGATAGGCATTTCAGGCACAAGATCGCTGATGAGTGAGGAATTGGGCCCTCATGAAACGGCTGTGCGATCTACCAAGCCTTCTTTTTAGTGTAGTGTGTGCGTCTGCAAAAAGTTATCCGAAAAGCATAAGAAGACCTCAAGCCAGCTAGAAACTGCAAGTGAAGAAATCGTAATCGTTTGAACCCTAAAGTCCAGTTCTGACTTACCTATTCCGGCCATTACTTTCAAGAGCCTTCCATATCTTTTGTAAGCGGGCTTAGCGATCCTTTTTAGCTTTTTGCAACCAAGATCATTGCAGCTCTTATATGCTATAGATTAGATTCGTGCTGTACAAATATATTTGCTGCAGTTTATGTTTGTAAAATCCGGAAAAATTGAAAAGAGAGCCATTATCTGGTTTTCATAATTGATATATCTAAATGCCTTTAATTTTTAAGGGAATATTCTTCTGATTAAGTTGAGCCAACCCCGCAGTACACATTGCAAAGATTGTGTGAACAATTGGAGCCTCCAGGAACAGATTCGATTGACAGGAACTATTAGTAGCTGCCCAAGCCTCTTAACTACTTAAAATAAATAAATCCGCCCCAAGAAAAATTGTGCCATCAGTTTTTAAAACCAAACTTTCATTATCTTCACCAGTTCATACTTCTGTATTAGATTCAGTGTTTTAGGCAGCAAGTTTTCAGGGTAATCCGAAATTGTCTAAATGCAAACTAAAGTAATAAACCCTAACCCCAGACCCTTGCTCTCACACCACCCCGGAAAGCCGCACTAAGATGAACCTAACCACAGCTACAGCAACAGCTAACACAGCCACGAGAGCTTAGAAACCAAAAGCAACTTGTCGGCAGCCTCTTGTCCTGTTGTCGAGTAATTCATTAACATTTAACTTGATTGACACACGAGCCCCGGGCAGGAGAGAAGGAAAAAAAAACAATGCCAGCTGCCTGTCTCTTTAGGGCAACGCACGTAGGTGGCAGGAAGGCTGGCAGGAAGGAGGGACATTTGTTTATACAGACTTATAATGCATAATGGTATTGGATTTGGCTTTGGCTTACTAAGTAAGCTCACGCACACTCTCCGCACACAGTGCGAGGAGAGACTGTTACTTTTTGTTAATTTAATAAGAGACTAGAGGAGGACAACAGGTGCTGTTTGCCACGCCTATCGCTGATGTCGCCCATTTTTCGAAATGAAGTCACGTAGCGGGCATAAATCAATTGACATGAGATGGCGCGCAAATTGCATACCTTGTGCAAGCGGCTGGAGAATGGGGCGGATTGTAGGTGGCGACAGCTGGCACGTAAATTGGTCGCCAGTAATAAAAGTGTAACGAGCGTTAATTTGTGTGTTAAAATATGAGAAGAATATGATGGAAAAGTCGGCCCCTCCAAAGGTGTTAATAGTTTAGGCAAGTAAGAAAAAACTTGGTCTAAGGCCAAAAAATAAAAATTCAGTTACAAAATACTTCATTGCTTTTCCCTTAAACCCAAATAGCTGTAACCCCTTAACAGCCTTTCCCGAGTTACAGCACAACCACGCTGAAAATTTGGCACCAATTTTTTCACCTTTTGGTTACCTTTACCCTCCCACAGGAGCAGCCCTTCGCTTGACTTGTTTGCTGTTTTTATTTGGTTCACATACAAAGCCACACATGATACCCTGCCGAAGCCGTCACGCTGTGGCTTTTTGTCTCACCAGGAGAGTATGGTCATGGCACTGCGTAGCAGTTCGGGTATGTCCCAGCCATTGTGACGCAATGCACGCAACGGACGTGCCACCTCACGTTTCATCTGTGTTTGAGAGGAGATATTAAATTTTGATAAAAATAAATTCACTTCCTTTACTCACCAAATTTTCACGTAAAAGCAACTGGAAATGTGGTGAGTTCAATGTGCGTGCAAATAGACCGAAATTGGTACCATTTGCCACCGACTGCGATGTATAATCATGCACCTGTCGCTTGGGCATAGCAGCCAATACATCAGAAATGAAACTATGTCCTCTTATGGCCCGACAATCGCAATCGTTATCCTTCTTGGGCACAGGCAACGCTATGCAGGCAAAAATATCCACCACATTCTCAATTGCACTGGTATCCACACCCTGGTCACGCAGCTCCTCCAGCAACTGGGCAAATGCTTCGCTCTGTTGCAACAACTCGGCCATCTGACGGAAACGTGCTGTGTCGTAGTATTTCAGGGCTCGACGGAATTTCGAGTTGCATTCGTAATGGTTTTGGATGAGCTCAACAAGAGCATTCTTTGGTATAAGGGCTCGTAACTCCTGGAAATCCTGACACAGTGAGTCCGTACCATCGCGATCAGGATCGTTGTTGTCAGTGTCATTACCTGGTCCAGTGTCATTTCCAGGTCCTGTGTCATTGCCTTCGGGTGGGCATTCCGTGGTGATGTCAGCTCTTTGGTCTGCAAAAATCTGTTGGTAGGCAAACACAGCCAGCAACAGACTGCATAGAGTCAATGTCTTCAGTTGGAACATTTCGACCTGACTTTCATCAAGTTCTGGCCGCTTCGAGAGTGTTTTTAAATGCTTCTCTAGGGGCCACTGACTTTTATAGCAAACCCAACTGCAGCTGCTGCAATTACATGCATTTCCATTTGCTAAAATTTTTTAGACACATTTCTTATCAATTGCCATCAATTAGTGTAATGTGCTGATACGAAACAGAGGGAGGCCATTCATCTATCAACTTCCTGAAAGAAAACCTGAAAAAAACCGAATCGAAAGCACTTTGTGTGTGTGTCTGATGCAACTTTTAGTGTTGCGTTAATTAAATTGCACGCACAGGTACAAACATTAGCTGGCAACAGCAGCAGGATACACTCGACACTGAGAGAAATGGTGTGAATTACAAAGGAAGAGTTCAACCAAAGGTACAATGCGAAAATTTCGGCCGACAAAGATATTGTTAAACAGGTGGACAAACTTGATAAAGAAACAAGCTAAACAAGGTAAACCAAAAGATGGAGAGCTCGTAAATTACCATCAATTTCGCTCAGCTCTGCACAAATCAAAGACCGAAAATTTTAAAAATGAAAAACCTGTCGCGGTCTTAGCGAAACAGCACTAATTAACCCTAGTCAAGAAACTTAAAAAGTCCGCAAATATTCTCAATCTGCTCTGCACACATAAACGACTGAACAAAATGAAGCAAACCTTGTTTCGGTCTGGCGCTTACTGGTAAGCTAACGACACTAACTAATCATAAAGAAGAAATTGAAAGAAGAGATATACGGGAGAAATCTTTAGAGACTTTCGTTCAAACGGTTTTATTTCGAACTACAGCTGCTTGCCTTGACATGTGAAGTGTCTCCAAAATGCATGGCTACTTGAATAGAAGACAAAAGTTGAGAGATTTGAAAACGACTGCTCAGCGCCACGTAGATTTAAAGCGTACGGTTTTCTTTCCATAATCTAGTAGGCGGCTAAATTCTCGACACTTCAGAAAAGTATTCATATCACAAAGTTTATATGCACACTTTATTTGCAACAATTTAGTAAATGTCAAATTATTGCCTTTAAAAAGAGAGTTAGTTTCTTATTTGCAAATAGCTAAGTTTCAAAAACAGTTACTGATTAGTAGATTTATTTGCAAATAAGGATCAAAGGGTTGCCTATTGGAGAATATTTCAACGATTTCTCCGCTCAATGTTACCAGATACACAATTATTACCAATCCGGCATCATTAAATAATACATTTATATTAAAGAAAGATATTAAGCGTGTAAACAGTGAGTTAGTTATTTACAAATAATTTCTATTTGCAAATATCTGGCATATAAACAATGTAATAGTTAAGTTCAAAATCTAATCGTTTCTGAACACATATTTTCACTTAACTCTGCAAACATCAACGACTTAAAACATTTAAGCAAAAACATGAACTGTTCGCGCTGTCTGTTAAGATAGCATCACCAAAATGACAGGTAAAACTAAAACAGACTTGCTCACTCTCAGAACTGAACATTTTTTTGCTTCTCTCATGTTTTCTGTCACATTGGACGTATTCAGCAGATAGATCCGATTTACGATTACTAATTTATGAATGCTGATTTTAAGCGGTGAATATAGTGATTGCCGATTGCGATTGATAGTTTTGGTAATCATGATTTGGTGAGACAGTTTATCGTCTGTATGGCCAACTGTTAACCCCAAAATTGAGAATCAAATGAATTTTTTACATGTAACCTAAAAGGGTAGGAGGAGTTCTTTAATAGTATCTCCACTAACGTGCATCACGGGAGATTATAGTTGGGAAGGGTAGAGAACGCGAGTGTCGGTCACCATCTGACACCTCGCCCCACTCAATACACATTTGTTCTGATAGCAGCCTCTTTGTATTTGTTTTAGATGAATTCGTTTCTTCCTGTAATATTTTGATATGATTTCGTGGAGTTTAGCTCCCTGTTTAGTTTCAGTAGAGGTCCTATAATTAAAGTTTGTGTGGATGCAGTTACGGAATGGCAACAGCCCACCCCACTCCCGAACGAGCTACGGACCCAGAGGATCTCGCCAGCCGAGTCCCTCTAACTGTGTGTAAGTGATAGAGAAATCGCAGTGAACAGATGACATACACTATCCTCTTTTCTAAACCACCCTAGCAACAGCCACATAAATTTTTGGCGATTAGATTTGAACTTACAGCTTTAAAAGCCCTCAAAAATTGTGAGAATGAAAGGAGCAATTTCGTTTGGCTCTCAGTTACTAAGTTTATGCTATAAGCAAATCGAGCTGTGTTTGCTCAAAGTGTCTTTATGTTGTGTTAATTATAGGGAGCCTACTTGTGCAGTCTTCCTTTCTCGCACAACAATCCGCGATTCTTCCCTACTACTGTTTTTTTCCCAGGACTCCTAGGATACGCTGGCTTAGCACTCTCGCTGTTGTCGCCGACTTTACGTTCAGCTCCCTTGTCCTTTGAAGATACTGATCCTTGAACAAGGATTAGCACACTTGATCCTCCAGGATTCCGCACTCGCTTTCCGTATGGTATTCGCCGTCTTCGTTTGTCACACTTGTACTTTCGCGTACTCGATCCGCCTTCTAGAACATTCGATCGGCTTTCAAACGGTACTTTTCGCTGCCTAGCAACAGCGCCCAAGCGTCCACGTGTCTCGCTTCCTTTGGTCAGACGTCCCGTTCGCCTCTCCAGCTATTTCTCCAATTGTAACGACACCTTCTCCCGCCGGCTGGCCAGCGACTCTCCACCGAGCTACTACCTTTCCTTACTTCCCAGTCGTTGAATTCGCCGCGTTTCTTCTCTCGCCGCATTTCCCCTTCCATAATCTGGCTTTGTGGCTGGCTTTGTATTCTAAAAAGTAAGTGCTGAGATAAGTCCTAATCATTTTATTCCTTTGAAATATAAAGGAACAATATTTAACATAAAAGTTTCAGTCGTTTGATATTTAAAGTAAAATTATAATCGCTTTTTCATCTTTCCTATTGTTTTACGAAGTTAACATGTAAGAACTTATGGTTATTTGATAAATGAAATACTGTTTTTACGAATTTAGTTTTGACTTATATGTATATGACCAAGTCTTATTTATATAACGTAGCACTTCTATAAGAGGATTCATTATTAATTTCCCACCAGAGAATAAGCGTTCCACGCTAACCTTCATAGCTGGAACAGAAATCACAACTTTTGAAACCTAATACAATTCAGGAAACTTTGTGGAGGACTCCAACCACCGCTTTAGAATGATTTTATGATTTCGAATACGTTTATGTTGAAGAAAAATGTTAATGGAATCCATCAGCTTATTTGTTGACAAAACTGATGTGTTTTTATCACCAAATTGTCAGAGCTTTTTGAATAAGAGATTTCTCACGCTTTTATATTTCCTGAACGAGCGATTTCGCTTGGGAGGACGTATATTTAAATATTTCCAATTTGCAGTGTATCCAAAATCACCCAAAACTAGACTTTCGTCTTGAAGTTTAGTTTTGGTCACCACAGCTGGTTCTAATATGCGTAATTGTTCACGAACTGAGTCCCACACCTTCCGTTGTAGCTGAGGCAGTCCTCATAAGCAGTAGGAAGCGTGTAGAGACTGCTAGCGTGAGAGTCGGAGACCAACTTATTCAATCGAAGGAGGCCATCAAGTACCTGGGTGTAATGTTGGATCACAGGCTCTAAATGCATTAAGTGGCATAATGGCGAACATTGGCGGACCTGGGCAGCGTAGCAGATGGATGATCTGCCATGTGGTCAAGTCAATTATACTCTATCACGCCAATAGGCCCGCATTAGCAGTTCCATCATACACCGGTCAAAGGCGCTTGAAAGTGCTTCGAACACGGAGACGGCACTGTCCGCGGGAATGGTCCCGCTCGACCTCGCAATGGAAAGTGAAGCCCTCCTACAGACCATGCGGCGGGAGCGTCGATGGCACATCGGAGTGGTCCACAACGGCAGCTGGACAAGACGATATAGCGACTACGCCGTGGTGGGTGAAAGCACGAGTCGACTTCATTGACCCAATTACTAACGGGATTTGGATGCTTTAAATCCTATCTTATGTTAAGCACGAGACGGACTGTTTTGCACACACTCTCGCGGTCTATTGAAGACGCAGAGCATGTCTTTTTGTCTGGCCGGAGTTGCAGAGGGAAGAGCTAACTAGCTTCGGAGGCCATTCACAGTCGCTGACATGTATTCTACTTAGCGGCTGCTATTTGCACCATGGCCGCAGAAAGAATGCGCAATTCAAATTCAAATCCTAGACATGGATCTTGTGAGGTAATACTTAGCGGAGGTTCCGCAAGAGGGAATCGAAGAATAGGGGTGGTTTTAGTGGGTGAGGCATTCCAAGTCCCACACTTTAAGGCTTTCAACGCTTTCCCCCTAAAAAAAAAAAAAAAAACCTTCCGTTGTAGAAAAATGTCGCTATCAGCGTCCGCAAAATTAAAGAAATGTTGAAGATGTCGTTTTAGAAAAGTGTCAAGAAAATTTGACATCGTGTAAAGGACGTCTTTTGATTCCTTCTTTGCATTACAAACATCTGAGAAAAATCAATAAGCGCTCTGCGAAAGTAAAAAAAAACCGAAACCGTACCAGTACCAGTACCAGTTTCGGTTTCGATTCGGTTCTATCGGTTCGAATAATAACGGTAAACGGTATTCGGATCTCAAAAACAATGTTTATCGGTTCCGGCTTCGGTTCCGGTACGCGATTTGAAACGGTTCCGGTACCGGTAATTATCCCTAATATAAAGCTATGCTCTCATTAGACTGAGCTGCACAGAAAAATGCAAAGAAAAGGAATAGAAAGAAGGGCAGAGCTTTAACAAATCAAACATCAAAACTGATACTATCATTAGATTAAGTGGCAAACACCGAGGCATACATACCGAAAATATCCTTTCGTAGTAGGCTTTTAGCGATTAGGAATTCCGAAGACAAAAGTTTAATTAACAGAATTATGTTTTCAAACTTAACTCACAAATTGATTCCCCATCCTTTGAACTAACCTGAATCAAACAATTCTACCTGCCCACCCATTATTTTTCCCAGTATGGCTTCAATAACCAGGTGGTTCGATGAGTCATAAGCTTCCTTTGTGTAGATAATTTGCACGGTTTGCGCTTCGCTAATTGGCAATTATCAATTGTGTCGAAAGCGGGAGTGGGGTCTTTTCAGGCTTTGACTGCTTAGCCGAAGCCGCTTAGAGTGCTCACTCATTGAAACATTCAAGCCTATCGCGCTCACAATGCGAGTATGTTCAATATGAGTGCGTTTACTAAAGAACCATTGAGGGGGCAATTCATAATTGAGCCAAAACAGGCGGACACAAATTTTGTGAAATTGTAAAACAAGATGAGCTATGTATGGCCAACAATTCACAACTGCCACTCTTGGCACGTTCTCTAGCTTGGGTGGAACATGGACGGATATGCTTGTTTGGGCATTTCCATGTTGTAATGTAATGGTGAATTGCTTCTAGGCTACAGACATATATTTGCCATGTGGTTCATTGAATTGAATGAATTGATTATGGTTCATTTCAATCGCTTTCCAATACAAATATAATAATCTTTTGTAATAATAATAATCATACGCACCGTTGCACTGCATTTACAGACATTTTACAAATGAGCTTTTTTTAGTTTGCTTGTTCTATTTTATTTTCCCAGCAATGAAGCGGAAATAGTTTCGGCCTCGAAAAACACATAACAAATAAGATAAGAAATGCTTTGACAATATCGTTCAATTTTCTATTTATCGCACACAATTTAAAAAGTATTATAAAGTTCAATATCAAGAATTAAATATAAATGAAGCATAAAACTGCAAACACACTCACACACAGTTGGCATTCAACAAAAAGTCCCGAATAAAAAGGAGCAAACTTTTTCCAGAAAGGTTAAGTTGAACAGTTTCAAACTTGGTGGCAAGGTTAAGTTTAAACAAACACACACACACACACGCAAAGTTAAATGAAATTGCAGCACAAGCTGGCGGAAAGGGGTGACATGATTAGCTGCCATAAGTTTTGAATTAATACAAGAGAACATAAAATGTGAATGTTTTAATTGCCAAGTCATTGCCACAACAAGCGTGGCATACTTCCTGGCGGATATGTTAAAAACTTTTGAAGCATTTCCTACAGAATTTGTGGCCTTAAAGTGAATCACTAGATTCGCCAGCTCAACAGGAACAAATCAAACTGAGAGCTCAACAAGTGTAAGTGTTAGCTTAAAGGACAGCGCATTTCGAACTTGCGTGACCCTTACCATCTGTGCTACTGCTTTCACCACCCTTTGCCCACTTCATTCACACTCAGTGGTCTTAAGTGTCTGCCATTCAATGAAATGGCAAGACAGCCAAGCTTGTTGTAATCAAAGAAAACAAAGTATACAATACCTAAATGCTCAGTGCTGGTTGGCTCCTGCATAATATAAAAAAATTTCTTTAATTTTAAATAAAACTGTCATTGCCCAACTAAACCACCGTCAATTAACTTATCATGCATTTATTTTATCCCTACTTTGGATTTTCAACTATTTTAAATTTTCGGCGCTTCAACCACAAAACAGTTGCTCACACACACACACACGCCCATCCCTGATATTTCCGCAAAACTTGTTTGCTACGTACTTATATGGCCAAACCATTTTCATTTCCCTGGGTAATTTACTCAATTAGAGCAGAACTTGAAGGCTTTGTGGCATTTACGAGAATCGCTTTATTATTGCACTTATGCGAGCAGGAGAGAAGGGTCTCACACGCAGTGAATTTAGTTAGCTGATAAAAGCAGCGAGATGGAGGCAAAAGTTGAACATCAAACTAACTCCGATAAACAGGCTTAATTAGCGTTGTAGCTAAAAGTCAACAGACTGGCAAACTGGAACTAGCAACTGGCTCTGGCACTGGGCGCATTAAGCCAAAATCCAAACATACACATATACATACACATACATAGACAAACCCACTCACAGCTACGAATACAAATAAAGTTAATGCCACTAGCAACTAGGCTAAGAATATAAGATAAGCACAGTGGTATAAATGGTATAAATCGACAAATGGTCAAGCTATTCGGTAGCTCTGTTTCCTGATTAATCTCTGAAAAATTTCATATTTTTAGAAAACACTGTTCTACAAATTTAGACTTTTTGTGAGTATCTCGAGCATCTTTAACTAATTCCTGTAGACAAGCCCATGCTGAATACGAGTTGGAAGATCAAAGTCATAACTTAGTTTCCGTTTCCAAGATATTCGCGGACTTTGGACCGTTTTAGAATTTTTGTAGGCCACACCAAGCATTATTTTGTGATTTTATGAAGCCTCTAGGACAGTCAACATAAGTCTAATTTTATTTGATTTATAGCATTTTTTTCAAACTAAACCACCTGCTACAAGCCATTGGATTTGCCGGATATTTATAGAAGCTATCTAATCATATACATAAAATTGTTAACGATATACAACACTGCTCATGGTATTCCCACCACACCTTTGACTTCTTATTGTTTTTTTTTTTGTGCAGTACATAAGTGCCCAAGCAGAGTCATACGTACAAACCAACATGCACAATACATACACCCACCCGACAACTGGTATCGAGAACGGATCCGTTTTCGACATTTTCTCGAAGGTTTCTCTCACAAAACTATCGAGAATGTATTCCGTTCTCGGTCCGAAAAAGTATTACCTGTCGCTCAGTTTGTGGCAGCAAAGCATAAGTTCTCGATATCCGTTTTCGGATCCGTTCTCGACACTTTCTCGATAGCGAAAACGGATCGAAAACTAATCCGTTTCCAATACGTTTTCGCTATCGAGAAAGTGTCGAGAACGGATCCGAAAACGTGTTGCAAACGCTAAGTTTCGCGAAAGTTGAAAAAAAAGCTGGTGCTTCTCCCCACACACACACCCCCCCAACCAAGCCACCCCCTCTCCTTCCCCTCATACTTTTGCTGTGATAATTTTTTTATTTAAAATTTTTTTTTTATTACTATTTCTTTTTTTACTTACCCTTACTGGGACTCGAACTCAGGACCTCGCGGCACTCTAACACGAACGACGGACATCTTAACGCTCACCGATACAATAGTGTCGCGCGAGACGGTGGCCGAATGGCAGTAAAGAATGCAATCAAGACCGGTGGTAGAATGGCAAGACATTTGCCGTGCAGCCGCGAGGTCGTGGGTTCGAATCCTATTCAAGGCATTGAAATTAAAATTATTTTGATTTTCTCTTTATTTTTTTTTTTTGTTTTTTAGTTTTGTTGTTTTTAAAATTTTCTATATTTTTCCGATATTTTTTACAATGCTCTGAGGTCTCAAATACGTTTTTTCGCAGCTGAGTTTCTGTGTATTTTTTCTTTTTCCTTTGTTTCTCTTCTTTGCTGCTGTCACATATAGAGAAAAAATAGTTAATGTCCGTTTGAAACCCGCATCTCTTAAGAAAAACGCATTTCGATTATAAGAGAAACTATCGTAATTCTCTTATGTCCGGATACATACGAGAAATTGTCGGGTGGGAATCTCCTGAGACAAGATCCACTGACATTAGGACTTTAATAGGACTTAAATAGGTTATGTGCCCAGGACTTTAATAGGTTATTGGCCCAGGACTCTAGTAGGTGCCAGGATCAGGAGAAGGCATCAGAACTAAAAAGAAAAAGTTACAAAATTGCTGATGGCCCAGGCAGAGGCGTCGGCAATTTATGTAGTTGTGTTTGTGCATGGACGGTAAAAAAAAGTGTTGATGTTAAAAGATCGGATCGGAAAACAGGTCAACAGGTATACTTGATATGATTCATAGCGACATATGTGGTCCTATGAGGGTGCAATCATTGGTAGAACGCCAGTCAGGAAGAAAAATAAAAATACTACGTACAGATAATGGCGGGGAATAGGGAATGCCCAATAGACAAGGAAGTCAAAGTTTGCTAAAAAAAAGACATGAATACGTAATGGTAGGATATTCAGAAACAGCAAAGGCTTATCGGCTGTATAACAAAGATTTAGGTAAATTAACTGAGTGCAGGGATGTCATTTTCGTAGAACCTGAGGGGGAGAAGTTGATTGAGCCAATTGACATGACATGTGAGTCAGACTCAGAGGACAGAGTAACATTTGAAGTGCAGCAGACACTGGAAGAGTCAATTGTAGTTGATACAGGTTCAGAAAACGAGCAAGAGCTAGATCAGGATCAGGGAAATTATGATATCGTTACAGGAAATGAGCAAAGAAGAGGGCCAGGCCGGCCAAGCATCATCCGTACTGGCAAACCTGGACGTCCTAGAAAGGAATATCATATGCTTAACGCAATGATTGCGTCCAACGTAAAGGTTCCACAAGCATATGAAGAGACGAAACAGTCAACTGAGTGTGAGCTGTGGCAATCGTCGATGGAACATGCGTTTGAGGCACTCGTTCAGAATGATACCTGGTTTCTGACCTGCCAAAGGATAAAAAGCAAATAGGGAGCGAATGGGTTTACGCTGTGAGGTTGAATCCAGATGGAACTGTGCAGAAGTCTAAGTCCCGCTTAGTGGCCAAGGGATGCAGTCAACCTGTCGTCCGACATGCAACGATCCGACTTGTGGTTGCTTTAGCGGCAGAATATGGATAACACTTACATCAAAGTGACGTGGATACTGTTTATTTAAATGGGAAGGATTTAAAAGCGAAACATATCCAAACCATTTCATAAAGCTGAAGAGGAGCACATATGGGCTAAAACAGTCGGGAAAAATAAGGAATTCCACTTTGGATGAAACTCTTAGGCGTATAGGCTTTAGACCAACTGTAAATGAGCCTTGCCTTTATTCAAAGCTAGGAGAGAATTTGTTTCTCATAGCCGTCTACGTGGACGACATCATTTTGGCTAGCAAAAGTCTGAGTGGCTTAAACGACATCAACGCCAAAACTGCAGCAGAGTTCGAGGTGATTGATATGGGTCCAATGCGGTTCTTTTTGGGCTTAAAACTAAAACGTCACGAGGGTTTTGGTGAGATATCGATCAACCAACGGAAGTACATCAAAGAATTGCTGGAAATTTTCCACATTTTAAATCAAAATGTACAGCTAAACTATTAGAGCATAGAAAACTTGTGTAGAGTCAATATTTTATTTACCATTTGAGCTCCTGTTCTGAGAATATATGAGTTTAGACATTATGTAAAAACACGTTTAAAAAGGGTTTTTTTCGTTTTTAATTTTTTAATGCTAAATCTGTATGGATTTGATTACTTTCTTTTGCTATCTAGTTCTAAGAACCATAAAAAATCAAAATAAATTAAAAACAAAATTTTACCATTTAGAGAAATCACTTTTTTGCAAAATAAGTGAAAAATGTGAGTCTTTTTACTGTGTAAAAACACTTTCTTGACATACTGTATGCCATTTTGAATACATGTGTTCAAAATTATTAGATTGTCTATTGCCCAAAAATATGCTATGCAAAATCACTATAGTTCACTATAGCACTTTAGTCATTTGTACTTAGCTCTTATGAAAATTTGGAACATCAACCCCGTATTCAAAATGCTATATATCTTCGCTTAAGAAAGTCTTAGAAATATTTGGTACAGCTAAAGCTGGGATGACACGTTCAATTTCCAGCGACAATTTTGTAGAACAATTTGGCTTGTATGTGAATCGAAATGCGGGAGACTGCTGTTCACCACACAATAAATTGCTGCTGACGGCAGAACAGACGGCAGAATTGCATTCGGTAGGAACAATATTGTCTGACTGATTAAGAATATATATACTTCATAGGGTCGCAAATGCTTTCTTCTACCTGTTACATACTTTTGCACAACTTCATGATCCCATTTCCCTTTTCCCATTTTCAATGGGAACAGGGTATAAAAATGAATAAATTAAACACAAAAAAAGAAAAGGGAAGGGATGATTGGTATTGTGCTAGTATTGTGATACTACTAAAATTACAGCAGTCCTTATATCTCAGAATCCTCCTTAATAAAACCAAAAATTTCAAGCATATTTGTATATCCCAGCACCACTGTGACATATTGGTCAGTTTCCTTGGGGGTCTTGTTAGTTGGCAGGCAGCTACATTGAGTTGCCTGCTTAATTATGTGCAAGCAACAATGATATTTATATTATCAGGCACAGTCAATGTCAAACGTCAGCACTCCTAGCTAAAGTCCTGTCACCGGCCCACACACACACCCAACAGCCACCCCACAATTCCCATTAAATCGCAAGACAAAGACGCCAGGCCAAGGTAAGAAACAGGGCCTTAATAGCTTTGCATGTTCTGGCACTTTCAATTGCCCCTCCCCCCTAACACACACCGAGCTCCGCAAAAGTATTTAGGCACACATTGCCTCCACGTCATGATTCAGGTATCCAATAAATGCAGATTCATGGTTGCGTAGTCAGCAGACAAATGAAGAAAAAACCAGTGAACCTTAAATTGCGAGTGCGCCTAACCGTGACCCCTAGTTCAATTTTTGCATGCCATTTTAATTACTCTAAAAATCTGTTGCCAAGGCTTACTTTTTATTTATTATTTTTGAAGGACACTTGGCGTGAATCGATATCGTTAGGAAAAATGCATCCTTTGTACGGCCATTGTTTTTTGTGTGCCCGGCTAAACAATTAAAAGCGGCAAATGGTACAGGAATAGAGTAAAGAGCATAAAAGGTGACAACCCAACAGCAAACAACACAAAAGCAACAGCAACACAACAGCATCGACAAAATGGCGCACACTCATGCCAGTCACATTTCTCAATTTTTATGACAGGTCGTCGTGTGGTGGTGTGGCGAAAAACAGAGAAAAACAAAAATAAACATTATAATAAGAATTCCCAGAAACTTAACTTGACTAACCGGAATACCCTTCAATTGCGAAATTCTCTGAAAAAAAAGGAATCAACACTTTGACAAAGTTTTCAAATTCAAGGAAAACTTGTATTGGAACTGGCCAAAAGAGATCCCACGAGTTATAAGGAAATCGTAAGTCTTTTTATACGAAAACAAGCTAAGTTAATCATGAATGCATTTCCTTTGAATTCCAAATCCTAAGCTTTCTTAGGAATTTAAGTGCAATTCAACAACAACTGTCAGTCTTATCTCTGCTTAAGATTTAAATTGTTTTTGGCTTACCCGAAATAGCTGAAAGATTTCATATGTATTTGAAAATCGATCAATTGATTTAAAAATTGTGAATTTTTTAAACAAACATGGCATTAATTTAAAATTGAATTGTCAAAACATTTTTATTGTATCATTGCAATAGTTGTTTACCTGAGGACAACATGCAAACGAATAAAAGAAATGCGAATAAACTTTTCACCCCGAAGCAATGGAAACAAAACCACTGAAGATTGACTGAGAAAGAAAGTAAAGTAGAGCAAACCTAATTTTTTGCCGGCGCAAGATGTTTTAACCAAAAATGGCATTCATTTTAAATTGAATTGTCAAAAAATTTGTATTGTATCATCTAATAATAAATAATTAATATTAGTTCAAAAATGTATAGTAAATACCTGGAAAAGAAAAGAACTCACACCTATGTGAAAATACAGTCCACTTAAAATCAATATTAATATCGAAAAAAGAATACTTATGTCGAAATACAATTTATCGCCCTGTGCAACATGTTCAAAGACATTTTGAACAAGTGCAACTATCAGTTTGAGTTGAACTTACGCGCAGAGGCCATCCAAAAATAGATTAAGATACCGAACTCCCAAACGGGCATGTAGGACCCATGCATTGTATCAATCAAAATGTATAAAAAGAACGAGTTTCAAAATAAATATTCATTCATTCACCAGCTCCGAGATTGAGCTGAACGTGGATCACTTACAAAACAAATATTACGCCCTGTTCTGAATTCCGATTCGGTTTTCGTGTAAACGTTTGCATTTAGCATTTAGAAGCTTAACAATGTTATATGGAAGTTCACAAGCATTTCAGAGGTTACTAGATTAGGTTTGACGAAAATCGGAATTGCTTAAGCAGCTGAAACCGATTGCTCAGTACCAAGTGGATTCAATTCGTCAAAAAGTGACAACCTGATCTAGTAGCCATAGACATTCTTCTTACTTTTCATATGAATCTGTGAACTGTAAACTAGAAAAAGCAACGTTTACTCGAAAACCGACTCGGAATTCGGAACAGGCCCGATTGTGTTTTATTCAGTGCAGTTATAAGTAAGGAAATGCTACAAAAACTTAGAAATGACTGATTGACTTATTGATACGTTATTGACCACTCTCTACTATATTTTTTTTATAGCACCCACACTGAAAGAAAATATTTTTATAGTTTTTAGAAATTCCCTTTTCAATAATTTTTTTTTAATTTAAAGAAAATTTCTTGTTTTTAGACAGTTTTTTCTTAAACTTAGAAAGCATAACCCGAAAATGGCATTTTTAGAAAATAATTTCTTGAATTTAGAAATTCAGTTTATTTTTCTTAAATTTAGGGTAATTTTTTCTGGATGTTTTTCTAAAAACTTTCTCAAAATAAGGACAAATTCGCCCTCGAATTAAGAAATAAAATACATAGCGTGGATACTTTAAATAGGGCGACAACCATTAATGTTACTAAAACGCCCCTATTTTAGAAAAGATCTGGGCCTAAAATGAACCGCAAAAGCACGCAGGGATTTTTACTTGAATGAGGAGCTCGATGAAGGTGATTTTAATATTATCCTCAAAGTCGTCGAAACGGAATTTCGAAAACCAACTGATACGGAGGTGTCCCAGAAATCTCTTCCAACCAAATTCCAACCCAAAACCAATTTTTGGTGTCCTAGAAATCTCTTTCGGTTGGTTTCAAACCTCTTGTATTTTGTTAGGAGATTTTGGTAAACCAACCAAAGCCAATACACAAACCAACCAAGCCGAAATCATAAACCTACGTGACTTAGCACTGTTTTTGTAGTTGGACCATAATCTTTATACACACACCTTTTATCTCGAGTTTCGAAAAATTTTTTTTTATACCCTTGCAGAGGGTATTATAAAATTGTGCGGATGTTTGTAACGCATTGAAGAAAGCATCTCCGACCATATAAAGTATATATATTCTTGATTAGCATGACGAGCTGAGTTGATTTAGCCCTGTTCATCTGTCCGTCTGTCTGTTTCTATGCAATCTCCTCCGTCAGTTTTAGGGCTATTCTCACCAAACTTTGCTCGAAGTCTTTTGCACATTTGTCGGAACTGGCCGGATCGGATGACTATACCATACAGCTTCCATAGGAACGATCGGTTGAAAAACTAGTCTTAGTGAGAAAAACTTTTTTGTTTTTAATGGAAACGCCTCCAAAGTACGTATTTCTTAGTTTACTATCCTTTCCCATGATTTCACTAAGTTTGGTCGAAATCGGATGACTATAGCATATAGCTGCCATAGGAACGATCGGTCGAAAAACTAGTTCTAGTGAGAAAAACTTTTTTGTTTTTAATGAAAACGTCCTTATCATTGGCATACACTTATTTTATATACTTTTACACAATTCTACAAAGTTTGGTCGAAATCGGATGACTATAGCATATAGCTGCCATAGGAACGATCGGTTGAAAAACTAGTTCTAGAGAGAAAAACTTTTTTGAAAACGTCCTTATCATTGGCTTACACTTATTTTATATACTTTTACACAATTCTACAAATTTTGGTCAAAATTGGATGACTATAGCATATAGCTGCCATAGGAACGATCGGTCGAAAAACTAGTTCGAGTGAGGAAAACTTTTTTGTTTTTAATGAAAGCTTCCTTTTTATTGGCATATACTTATTTTATATACTTTGGACACATTTCTACAAAGTTTTATCAAAATTGGATGACTATTGCATATAGCTGCAGTATGAATGATCCGTCGAAAAAGAAGTTCTAGTAGAAAAACTTTTTGTTTTAAATGGGATCGCCTCCAAATTTCGCAATTAACAGTGTATTATGCTTTTCCATTATTTCACCAAGCTTAATCGAAATCAGACATCTTTATAGTATAGATCCCATAGAATAGTAATGTCCAAAAATTAGTCTTAGAAAAACTTTTTTGTTTTCAATGGGAGCTGCAAGGGCATACAAAACTTCGGCCGAGCCGAAGTTAACTTTTCCCTATTTTTTTTTATTGTTATTATCTAAATTTTCTAGCACCTGTCAATGGCAACTTTATTTAGATTGATGTGTTCATTCATTTAAGCCTATATGCTATATGATAAGTGTGACTTTGAGTTAGTCCTTGTGTGGGGGGTTTCTAGGATATTTGTCTGTTTGGAAGTTTTCTAGGGAAAATCTTCTTGAGGCGTCGTCTTACTGCCGGTTTTCTCGTCACGCAACAGTCTGGCAAGTGTTGGGGTGACTTTTCAACCTCTCCACGTATTTTCCTGCCTGTGATTTGACGTGATTTATGACGTCTCCAATCTACGGCACGTTGAGATCGCTCTCTAAATGTCTTGTGCACATATACCAGGGCGCTCCCGATAGTTTCTTTCCAAAAAGAAAATGAAATCTCTCGAAGTTCTGGGAAACCGAAGCCGAAATTTCTAGCGATTTCGTGGACACCTCCGATAACGTCGTTCAATTATTGCCTCGTTTGAGCTCGGATCGCGTATTTTCTTTCTTGGAAACGAAATTCGAAAATATGACGAAAGTGCTCACTTTTGCAGGGCAGGCTACTTACTGGCTTAGTCTTAAAAATGAAGTTTAACGCAATTTTTTTAAAAAAATCCGAATTAGCTTTCTTTAAACCCAAAACTTTAAGAGCTTAGTAGTGGATCCCAATGGACATACGTATTGCATCCCTGTCCTTTTAATTATTTCATTCTTTCCAGACCTGTAGTTTCTTATGACTTACAAACTGAAACAAAATACCAATACCACCTCACTCTGTTATTACCATTCAACAGTGTAGAAGTCTATCAATCCAGCTGATTTAAAAAATTAAATAGAAAATCATGCGACAAATCCCATATGCTCTCTCATAAAGCTTCCAGGATAGAGTAAAAGTATAAAGAGAGCAAACAAGCCAAAAAAACAAAAAAAAATAAACTGGGGAGTTGGTGGCCCAGTCACTCGTTCTAGAGTCTAGACAAATTGTGCCCTTATGCCTGCCACATGCACACTCTCACTCACATAGTAAGCCATCCTTTGCCATTCCATCGAAAAGTTGAGGTTCATTTGTGCTACAAACTCTCGTTGGCCATGTTGTTGTACGCCATACAGCAGCTGGCTTGAGGTTTATCACTTTAATGGCTGCCATATTTGCTGAGCTTCCATTTCCATTTTAGTGGCCCCGGCTATACCTGCTTCGAGTTAAACAAATTGGCAACATGAGTTGGCAAACGCATCTGGGAGTTGTGAGAATGGAAAAAAGTAATTTGCCAACAAATTATGATAAATTGAATGAAACAGAAATTTAGAAATTATAAATACAAAGGAAGCTGGTCTGGTTTTTATCAGTGATAAGGAGTAACTTTTACCCCAACCCAGAAATTTGAAAATTCAAGCAAGAAGTTTGAGAGAGAAAAAGAAAACAGCTGCAAAAACAGAAGACGTAGCATTTTATTCTCTGAAACTAGGTCCCTAAGAACGAAGAAACATAAAGGGTGTTTACTTACACAGAACAAAATTATGAGTTAGTTATTAATCTCTCACCTTTACCTAACCTTAATCTAATTTAAGGCCATTTACCTTGTTAACTCTTGGTAGCTTTCTTCCCTTCCTGCTATTTAATTTTAGGTTTACAATTTTTCTACTGTCTTAGGACTTGACATAGCTCAATTAAAATGACATTAAATTCCATTCGCATTGCAAAAGTTGTCTTCGCCTGAGTTTGCACCAACTACTTACTCCTCTCTCTCTCCGTGTTGACATTCCTTTTATGTGGAGACAGCAGACAGCAGCAGCAGCAAACTGCAGCAGCTGTCTATGCATTTGGGATTTGAGCCTGAGACTGTCCCAGCTCAAAAGGCTTGCCCGCAGCGACTTCATGGTGGTGCGCTGGTGCAAGTGCTGGTCCTGGCATTCTCTAACTGTGGTCTTTTCCATGTCGCTGCATTGCTTTTAGCATCGTCTGTTACTTTGCTTTGGCATTTAAGATATTTTTGTAGCAAAGCAATTTGCCATCTTGTGGACTTAAATGCCTAATGTCAATTTAAATGGATTTTCATTTAATTTATTTCCCCAAGTATTATTGCCAATTGCATTTTCCCTCTCTGTCTCTGACGCCCTTTCTGTGGTGTTTAAATATCTTTCAAAGTGAATTCAATTTGCCATTTATTAAACAAATAAATCTGAATAATAATATGGTCTAATAAACTTTACCAACTTAATTTAATTTGGAAATGCATAAAGAGAAAAATAAAGTTATTTATGATTCTAAGTGAAAATAAGTAAGTGTTATTTTATATACCCTGTCGCTTAATTTGCTAACAGCTTAACTTTTTATTAAGCCACTAACTGTAAAACGGGCAACGCTTATTCTTAATCGTATCTTATATTCAAGTTTGAACTCAATTCCTCCATGCTTGATCTTGGTATGACTCTGCACGACTTTGGAATTTATTCTGGTTCAGATCTGGTCTTGAAATAGTAAAAGATCTAACGCTCACATTATCCAAGTACAAATAAATTTTCTAGATCACAGCTGATATAATTTCGGAGATATGACTTTAAACCAGATTAAAGCCGGCTTAGCCAGCAGGTTCGGAAATGGGAAAGTATCTTACTTCTTACCATCAATCCACACATGAAATTTCCAGTGCATAGCCCAAATAATTTCTAAGATATGGCCCTAACCCACTTCTGAACCGGTTCGAAACAGGTGCCAACCTACATACCAAATTTCAAGTTCATCGATTAAATATTTTCTAAGATACGGCTTTGAATCTCACTTGAACCGATTCAGCCTGCTGGTTCAGAAATAAAAAAATTTCTATCTATATACTTACAACCCTTATATTTATAAAATATATCTCTGAACTATTTTCAATCTGGATTTAACCGCTTGGGAACCGCTTGGTTCACAGACTTGGGACATAGCCTATGACTCTTTCCTAATCAAAATATGAAAATTTTATAACGATCTACTGTACCCACACAGAGAAAACAAAATATGTAAGAACTACATGCAAATGTAGTTTTTCTACACGGAATTTTTCACCCACTAAACTACTTAAGTTGCCCAAAAATAAAAAATATTGACACAAGTTACACAAGGGAGTATGGGAAAGATGGTAGTGTGTATAGATGGGTAGGAAGGCAAAGTACTCCTTCTGAAAATCATACTACTTAAGTTTATTTTTTTCACTTACCTTGCTGGGATTCGAACACACAACTCACTTGCCTTGTTTTGAGAATTTTAAACACTAATGCCGGCATCTTAGCCCTTACGACTATCAAGCTCTTACGCGGCATTGCCGCAAATCACTATAATAAAGGGAAGCTACAAGCAAAAATGAACGAATACGATAAACAGCACGTTTCTTGTTAATTTTTTCATTTGAAATTCTAAACGTTAATTTAGAAAACCTTCATGGCACGTCTGAAAAATATAACTTAACCGTACTGATTTTGAGCTGCAATTTTTGTTAAGAATTTCCGCACGCGCTCTTTGGCCTTTAATATCTAATCGTTCATGTAGAAAACCTAAACTTCCGTGTAGTAATCAGATTGCTAAATGAAAATTGTAGAAGTACGGGAAGATGGGGTGTTCTGAGCCTCCCGAAAATTGGACGAAAAAATAAATAAATTACAGCTGTTGGTTTATGTCAACTTTCTCTCTTCTTATTACCTAACTTTTTACCAGCAACCGATTTTTTTCAATTGTTCAGAGTTTTTTTTTCATTTTTGATTTGTAAATGTTAATCAAAATTGTTTTCGTTGTTTGGGAATAGTGACCTGTGCTGTTTTAATAAGTGGTTTTTAGCCGGCTCAAGGTCAGTATCATTTATGTGCTATAAGAATATAAGCACAATTTTTTCTCCTTTTCCGATATATTTCGACACCCTTCGGAATTCGTCTTCAGGGAAGTGACACAGCGTCCGCTTTGTCAGCTGTGGAGTTTGAGTTTCAAAATAATGTTTGAGTCCAAAGTTTCCTGATTGTATTAAATATTAGAATACATTTGGAAAGTTAAACACACCTCTTTGGGCTACAGCTGGAATATTAAGTTTTTATACCCTTGCAAGGCCTTGCAGAGCTTATTATAAAATTGTGCGGATGTTTGTAACGCATTGAAGGAAGCATCTCCGAAAAAAAAGTATATATATTCTTGATCAGCACTACGAGCTGAATTGATTTAGCCCTGTCCGTTTGTCCTTCTGTACGTCTGTCCGTCTGTCTGTTTCTATGCTTTCTTTTCCGACAGTTTGAAAGCTATATTCACCAAACTTTGCACGAAGTCTTTTGGTACAAATACGCTGCCCATTTGTCGGAACCGGCCGGATCGGATGACTATAGCATATAACTGTCATAGGAACGGTCGGTCGAAAAACTAGTTCTTTATGCTTTTCCATGATTGCACTAAGTTTGGTCGAAATCGGACATCTATATAGTATAACTCCCATCGAAAAGTATGGAACGAAAAGTAGTCTTATTTAGAAAAACAAACTGAAAGGGTACACAAAACTTCGGCCGAGCCGAAGTTAACTTTCCCCTATTTTTCTTAATGTTTAAGGCTTAAAAAAAAAACTATTTAAAACTATCGATAGTGTCGGGCTACCATCGATTGCGTCTTGATAGTGTCAAACCATCGATACTGACGATATTGCTATCGATAGTTTTCCACCTCTATTTGGAAATTGCAGAAGAATGTCAAACATTTATGAAGTCAGATTTGTAGGATTCGTCTATAAGTTTTAGGAATGCACTTCGAAAACAGAAATTGTCGGCTGGAAAAGAATACGTATTATTAATTCTACACACCCTATTATTTCTATGAGAAAAACTCTCTTGAATAAGAGTACGTAGATTACGAGAAATAAATTATCAACTTTCAAGAGAAGAATGCAGACTGATGAGAGGTATATTAAGAGATTGCGATAGAATTACAGGAGAAAATGTTGTAACATTTTTGTCAAGTCATCCTTAAAGGCTCGAAGGCTATATCTCTCCTGAGGATCAAATCGGTCCATCAGTGGCCTCTTTTGTGGAATTATTAAGAATCATTGGCTAGAGCGATAGATAAGAAAAAATAGATCAGAAAAGCTGCCATAAAAAGGATCTGTCAAAAAAAAAAGCCCAAGTAAGAAAAACTCTTTTCCTTTGGCATCGTCTTAAAACTTTCCAGATATTACTATTATCTGCTTCAGCACGATTTTTATGAAAATCGAACAAACTTCTCGTATAACTGTCATATATAATACTTACCAGCTTTTCCTATTTTTAGAGATAAAATATATATTTTTGTTACTTTGTTATGTCTGGTTATTTCTTAGAAATTTTTGATATAACTTGCAGTTTTTACTGGCTCGAGGTCTTGTTATGCTATTGGCATAACTTTAATCAGACGCTTTTATCAGACTTTGGTCGGACGCGTTTCATGAGGGACCAAATCCTCACTCATCAGCGATCTTGAGCCTGAAATGTGTATCCAAAGAGCAGCCTCTCCATGCCAGCAAAACTGTTTGGGAATTCCAAAGGCATTTAATTTTTGATTTTTTGTAAGTTTCGGGACTTGCTTTTATTTTTTTTTGGATTTGATTCTTAATTCTGAATCAGAATAAAAAGATCCATAGAATAATAAACCGATAATTTAATAGTCATTGAACCAATTGCTTATTCGCCTATAGCTAACAGATTAAAGTGTATATACTATTTTGAGTAAAGCAAAAATTTGCCTTGCCCTTGTTCATTTCAAATTGAAATTCTTTCACTGCTGATTAAAAAAAATCTACAAACTATGTATAACCTTTCAGCACTTGTCTAACTGTCTTGTTGATTTATGTAAATTTTTGTATAAATTTGTAAACAAATTTCTGTTGATGTTTGTTAACCAGCTTAGCACACCAAATTATTGAAATGGATTTTGGACTTAGTTTGCAGTCAATTGTTGAGTGTGAAAGCCTGTTAGCTGGCAAATACATACTCGTAACATATTTTTATATGGCCGATGCATATAAATTGTATTACATGTCCGTTTTGGCATATTTACGAGGCTCTGGATGTCAAATCAACTAAACTTCTCGATGCCACATAAATTCCGAATAAACACACACACGCAGACTCCCACACATCGAAATCAAGTATGCAAACGAACAAATAGTTGGATGAGGTGTTTGTGTGTGGACCCGCCTCCTCTCTCCTCTGGCAAGTTGGTCATGCAAATGATTTTGAATATTTAACAAGCGTTTCGGTTATGGGCTGCAGTTCAGCGTGTTGTCGCTGCTGATGCATACTTTATGGGTCCCACACCATTCTCTTAGCACCAAACAATGTGCGGACGTTGTCAGCTATTTGGCATTACTACAAGCTTTAGTGCTTGGACATTAAAATTGTTCATAAATGCAAATTCACGTAATAACTTTATGGCCACAATATTTGGACAGATGACAAGTTAATATGTCTTCGAGCCATGTAACGAGAGGTTAAGATACATTTAGATTGTTTGTTTGGCAAATTGAACTGACATTGGGTGTTAAATTTAATGTTTAGCAACATTGCAGTGACAATGGTTTCCCTGCCTCTCTTTTAAGCCCTACACTTAGAAAAATATCTCAAGTATATTCATTCCATCCATACTAACACATATTGAAACTCCTACCAAGTGTTAGCTAAATAAAGTAAGCAATTTACTAAAGGTTAAACCACAAGGCACACTCACAGACGCCAGCTCCCCCAGCTCTATTCTAATCCCTGCCCCTGCACTTGACTGTCTTACCTTGATTACATTGATGCATTTCTACATCATTAAGCCGTCTAAACATCATTAGCAAACATTTTCAAGCAGGTAAATATATTATATGTATGTACGGCTGCTACTCCTGCCACTAGCCAAAGACATTGAGGTATTTCTGTAGCCACCGCCACAAAGACTCATGGCTCTGTGGGATACCCAGTGCATGCGTGTGTAAGCATCACTTCCGGCTGACTGCACAAACACATAGACAAACGAGTGGCCCACAACAGAGTCAACTCATTTACCACCTCCTAATGGCAAATCAATGAACTGGCTACCGCAAACAAACAGGCCGTTTCCACCAGGTCCAAGCACCATCAGCTGACTGCAGATTGTGTTGATGACACTTGAATGAGTTTTTGGTCTTTTGTTTGTGTAATTCAACGCTTAACGCTAAATTGCGCATATTATTTATACATCAAGAATCAACTGACCATAAGTTATGTACGTACGGAGTGTATTAGCTAATCGGCAAAGTTTTGTGCCTGATGAACAAAGTTTTTGTATGAATTTATGTATTAGGGCAAATCATTTGGATTAAACAACTCAACATTGTTTAACTATTTGCAGCTGTTTGCATAATTCCAGGATTAACACATAAGTTGATCAATTTTTATTGCCAACTTTTTGGCGTCATTTTTAAATCCGTTTAGAAAGTACACCTAGAAGTAGGAAATAAAAACCTTTTTAAATGAGGATGGATTAAGGTGGAAAGAAGGACTTATTCTAACTAAATCATCTACTTTTCATTGAAAACTTCATATCCTATATAAATATGTTTTTTATGCAAATGCAAAATATAGTTTTAAATTGTGTTTAAGCACAGAATCGTTCCTTAAATGGTACAAAACTTTGAAAACAGATAGCACTTGGAAACAAGGTGCAGTATATTGGAGAGTTGGTGGTGACTCTAGATTATTTTTGTGTGTCCATCAGGTCTAGATATTTGGTAATTTGAGAATTAATATTTTAAAAATTTTTCTGAACGATTTCGGGGTTCCTTTTCATTTAATTAGGCTCACTTTGATATTAACCTTAAAAAATACTCTCTTATTTTCAAAATAAACTATTCCAAACAACTCAAAGGGGTTTTTTAAACGAAGATAAGCCATTTTAAATACATGTGCTTCAACCAGTGTCGCCAACCTTCCTCTACACAAAATTGAACCCAACAGTCCCCATAGCAGAGGTCGCGTAGATCGAACAAAATTGGTATAGCTGTAAAAGGTTAGTAAGACATAAGCTTCAATCATTTGACAATCGAATTTTCTGATTTTCTAAAATATGCTCAAAAAGACATCCTCAAAAAAAACAAGATAGGTGTGTGTCACGAGAAGTCTATAAACTACTTCGCAAGCGGAGCTCAGGTGAATGCAACATGTAAGCCGTCAAGCGGATCGGAGGACTGCCGAAATGTCAAAACAGGCGAGCAATCGACAACAGCAATTTGTTATACACATTGCATTTCCAAAAGCTGCTAAAACTGCGCAAAATCTCAATGAGCGGCAGGCCTGGCTTAGATCTGCAGAAACGCTAGAGCAGGCGATTTGACTTGCCAGCAATTTGCTATACATATCACGACCCAGAGAGCTGCTTAGACAGCAGTGGAAGCAGCAGCTCGGAGACACGTTGTTGCGGCGACAAATAGCAGGATAAAACTGTGAAAACTATTCATAGTCCTTAAAATTACACACACAATTACTAAAAAAACGTCTAAGCTAACAACAATTACATATAATCTTCTCACACTCACTAATGCAAACATTAAAGGTAAAATCAAATGAAAATAATACACTACAGTATAAGTTAATTTTAGAAGTAACAGTAATATATAGATTTGTGATAAAATAAACAAATAATGGTTATGAAATAAAACAAATTTAAGTGCTTTCTCTTTCTTATACACTTGAAAAGTGTATAATAATTTTTCCCAGAAGTTTGGAACGCGTAGAAGAATTCATCGCTGACCACATAAAGTATATATATTCTTGATCAGCATGACGAGCTGAGTCGATTGAGCTTTGTCCGTCCTTCTGTCCGGCTATCCGTCCGTCCGTCTGTATGTTTTTACGCAAACTAGTTCCTCAGTTTTGAAGCTATTTAGCACAGAGATATCTTTTAGCTGCACACTGCACATATGTCGGAACCGCGAAAATCGGATGGTCACTTATTGTAGCTGCCATACAAATAAAAACAAAAAATTTGTTTAAAAACATTTTTTAGTGTTCCAAATCATACAAGACATAATGCTTATAAATTAAGTCATTGGTCATTAAATTAAAAATTAATTCAGTGGTCACAAAAGTGAAAAGTGTATTTAAACTTTGGCAAAGACGAGGTCAGCATTGCTTTCTCGCAGGGATTAATACCGGTACCGGAACCATTAGCCATTAAATAAATAAACCGTTTCAAATCACGTACCGGAACCTATACAAACTTTTTTTGGAGAACCGAAAACCGTTATTATTGGAACCGATAGAACCGGAACAGAACCAAAATGTTGGTACCGGTACTGTTTCGGTTTTTTTCCTGATTTTGGTCATACAATTGTAACGCGAAGAAGGAATCATAAGACATCTTCAACATTTCTTCAATTTTTGCGGACGCAAATAACGATATTCTTCTTATATCGGAAGTTTTGGGACTCAGTTCGCGAAATCGTACGCTTATTAGAACCAGCTGAAGTTACCAACACTAAACTTTAAGACGAAAATCTTATTAAAAAAAATATCTTTTATTGAAAGTTTTAAAGGGTTTATTGACCGCCATCGAGGCTTTTCCAAGTTCCATATTTAATTTTTCATCATTTATTTTGTCATCGACTGACAAACAGCATTTAAACGTAAACGGCGAGCAGTTGCCACGAATTGCTCCAGTTGCAATTTTTGATCGCGATAATATTTATCAAATTTACATATTTATTGATTTAGCCATTTTGTCATAAAATGCGCTTTTTCCTTGCTTATTTTTGGAATATTTTTAAAGCTAATTTGGCAGAAAAATCACCCCCAGTTTTTCATGTTTGCATATGCAAATATGCCATTTAAGCAAATATGTTCAAGCGAACATAGATAGATTTTCAATCAAATTAAGATGTGTTCAATTAGAACTTAAAATATAAAATATGGAAAATTCGAAGACTTGTTAAACTTTTAAGTAAAATTAATACCAAATGTTTTTGTATTCAGTCAGAATATTGGGCCCCCGTGCAGAGTTTACAAGTCTCCAAGCAGTCCTATTTCCTGCAAGAATGTGAGGATTTTCATGGGATATAAGTTACTATAAGTTTGTTGGGATGAAAGATATATTTCTTAAATCTGTTGAGTATGTGCCCCTCCCGAGCATCGCAGTCAGCTTATATAAGTTCAGGTGACTCCGCCTTATCTTCATTGTATTTGAAAAGTTTGGGGTTTATTATTCCGAACTTGTGTAGGAAAATATATAGATATTTGCTTTGCTATTACACTATTGTTAGAGAATCTCTTTAGAGATATATGCATGGCAGGTGAAAAGGCAGCTTTAGTGATTCCGGGAAAACAAATTGTCTAACTTTTCAATATCGGCAAATTTAATACTCGAAATTTTAAATTGTAGAAGCTTACATAAATCAGAGGTGCCCACACTTTATGCACCGGATCCACAAGTGCTGCTGTAAACCTCCGACTCATAGGTACTCAAACGCTTCTCCTTCTTTTCCTTCTCTTTTATATTCTTCAAATGATTATTTTTCATTTTTGGGCTTTGGAACTCAAACTCAAACAGCTATGGCATCGCAGGCATGGACAGACGGCTGCTGGACTGACAGTCGACAGTTAAAAAGATCGCTGATGATAGAGGGTGGTTCCTCTTCAAACAGCTGTACGATCTACCAGTCTCCTTTGTGGTGTTTTGTGTCTCTGTTTAAACTTATGCCAAAGCATAACATGACCTCGAGCCGGCTAAAACTGCAGGTTTATTTTAATCTATATATATAGGTGTCTGTATTGTCGTAAGCTGGTTGTGGTTCTGCCTAAGAGTAGGAAAAGCGTTTAAATAGTAAATCTTGAATATCCGTAAAAACTTTTTGAATTTGGTAACTGCCAATTAGCAAGGACGCATGTCCGCTGCTAACTCCAAAGAAAAGCGCAGGCTTGCATCTGAGTCGATAGGCCGCGCTTAAAACTGCAGAGTGACACCATCTTTCTGATATCGTTCCTTTGCTTGTCAGACAATGATAAAGTTAGAAGTGGAATGCGAGTTGGTGGGCAACTGCATTACACTTCCTTTTAGTGATAACCTTCGGGTCTTAATGGTAAATAATAGATGGTATAGCATATTACTAAACAGCCCCTCTGACTGCATAAACGGGACTGAAACGGCCAACCAGGAATTCGTGATATTCGTTTTCCAGTTTTGTTAAAAATTCGGGGATTTTTTTTTTATCAAAATCTCCCTGATCTGGCTATAAAAAGGAACAAAAATCAAGAAACGTTCAAAACAGTTTTACAGATAGCGAGAAGGGCATCCTTGTCTACTAACTGCGAACTTTTGGATACTCCGAAAGATGCTTATTACTCTAGTCATTATCTTTATTTTAAGGTGAGTACTGAGAACGTTCGAATTTTCCTTTCACCCATCGTCCAAAGCCATCCCGAAACTACTGGAACTTAGCAGTTGCTTGTTTGTAGTTACTTGGCGATGCTTCTTTCCAATTTCTTGGGCTAGCTTCCAGTCCTCTCTCTCATGAGTGTCAGATTGCAAAGATCCAATTACTTCCAGGCAGGCAGCTTCTTGCATCTTAGATGGTATTTAGTTTTTCCAACATTTCTTCATTCTTTTCACAGAATTTCTCTTTCAAACGAGTATCATGTCGTGAATGACAACCATATAATCATCCGTCATCCTGCAAAAAATCCTCAGACATGGCCATAATTTGTACAAATTGAATTTTTCGCCCAAAATCTGTTTAAAATTTTCAACATTTTGAGTTACACCATCCGCCCCGCCCCCTTTTCAAGGAACAATTTCAGCTACTGGCCATGCATAATCATCTAAGGAAACCCCATGGCTCCCCAGCACGTAGCTGCTTGATGTTTAACTTAATGCATAGCATTAGGGAGGAACCAATAGCATTGTAACCCTTGGCTTTGTACTTTGGGCATTAAATTCCAATTACAGGACAAGACCTGCTGCGTTAATGGCCCAAGCAAATGACAGAGCAAGTTCTCCTAAGGATTATGCATGTATATATAAATTTTTACATCTCTATTTTGTATATTTTTGTATCAAAATGCCTTTGTACATGAATTGCAGTGTTTTGTGTGGTGGTTGCTGATGAGTGTAAGAGTTGTTTGTGTGTGTGTGTGTGTGTGTTAAAGGTCAAATGAGCTTAATATTTATAAATAATAATCATTGTAGGCATTATCCATTCAAACTTAAGTGCTAGAGATTTACCACTAAGAGCCGCGTCCTGCCTTGCCTTGTCCTGGTTTGTGTTGTGGGCGGCTCGTCTATATAGCCTAATCAGTGGTTGCTTGAAGCCAAATTCGAACTAAAGTATATCTGCTTTAACATCACAATGGTTCCTGGTCTGGTTATGCCTCAATAGCAACACCATTTGGGCCTCTCCACCTCTCCCAAAGCAATATGCTCAATGCTCCAGGGTGGCGTCTCCAAGCGACCCACGCCAGTTGTCTTCACATCCTCGCCATCCACGGCCAAGCCAATGTGCACATAGGGCAAGCGAAAGGCCGCATTCCCCGGGCTTCGAGCCAGGGCGGCCACCGTATGGCTGAAGGCAGTGTTGGTATTGGTGTAGGCCAGCGAATCGCAGGACTCAAACGAACGCAACGAATGACTTTTGCCCTCATCCGCCAGACGCACCAGCCCCAGGGCCGTGGAGAAAAACACTTGCTCCAGTCCCTGATCCGTTTCGGTGGATGTCTCAAAGTAGGTGGCCCCAATGGAGGTGGCAAACAGGTAAGCCTCATCCCGTGACACAGCACGCTGTGACTGCATGTCCATTTTGTTGCCCACCAGTGTCAATATCATTGGATCCTGGACATTGCGATGCAGTTCCTGTATCCATGATTTAATTTCCGTAAATGTTTTATATTGCGTCAAATCAAACACCAAAATCGCCGCATTGGCATTCCGATAATACATGGGAGCAACGGCTTTAAAACGCTCCTGGCCAGCAGTGTCCCAGATCTGGAAAGAAAGCAAATGGATTGTAATCAGTGAGGGGGAATAGCTTGAACTTTAATTGAGTCATTCTACGTTTATTTGCCAATTTCGCTTTCCCACAATAATAACAATCATATTGTATGTGGTTCATGGTGGTGTTGGTGATTCGCTTTATGGTCAACCATTGAAATCTTCATCTTCATAAAAAAATTTGCGGGCAACGACTTGTTCATTGTCAAATCTTGAATCAAAGAAAGCAAAAACGCAAACAACACAAAGGAACTCTTCAGTTAAATACAAAACACACAGAAATTGCACACAAACTACACATTTGTACATGGGATATGTATGAGTGAGTGTGTTGTGTATATATGTAGGTATTATGTTTGGGATTGTTATTGTTTAAGTATTAAGTAGAGTAAAGCCAAGGGTTTGTCCAGCTTGTGACTAAGTTTGCTATGTAACAAGGTTAAAGTGCCATTTGGTTTGGTAAAATCAGATAAATTCTTTTGCTGCCTACGATTTCCCTGCATTCGTTAGCCTGGCTTTTTTAATGCTGTCCTCCATTCTCTCAAAACTAACACTAGAAAACTAGAAACCTTTGAGAAAGTCCCTTTTTTCACTTACGCGTCTCTTGACAACAGTAGGACCAAAGTCATAGAACAGCAAGATGAGTAACGACCATACAATTGAATGACAAGGGGAAATTTCACTGTGGACCATTGATTTTACATGTCCACCGAATATATGTAAAATCGAAGGTCTATATTGCAAAGGAAAAGGTTTACTTTTATATCTTTGGCCTACAATATTGTTAAAAACTTTTATGACTGTTTTAATTACCTTTATACTGTTAACTTGCAATTTTTACTGGCTCTATGTCTTGTTATGCTATTGGCATAACTTTAAACAGAGGCACACAACACTACAAAGAAGGCTTCAGGTTGATCGGACGCGTTTCATGAGGGACCAAATCCTCACTCATCAGCGATCTTGAGCCTGAAATTTTATGCCAATAGCATAACAAGACCTAGAGCCAGTAAAAACTGCAAGTTATTGTTAAAAACTTGAATTGTCTTCCACGGCTACCAAAAGTGTGAGGTTCGAGAAATAATATAAACTAAGGAAAGTAGAAGGCGGTCGCTCTTTTGTAACTTAACATTTTATATTCGCATTAATCCACAGATTAAATTCTTTATCATTGTTTTGACTGAGAAATAGTTGAGAATTATAATAACTATTTATACAGGATATTCTGTACTCCTAAAATGGCGGTGCTGTTCGGGTTCAGGTTCCGAAAGTCAAGAAAAAGTTCATAAAAGTTCAACGGTTGAGCTAATTAAACGGTGTCCCAAAATTAACGCAAGATTTGAATTTGCCGACATTTGTGCAGTAAAAAAAAAAAAAAAGAACAATTTGTCAGCTGAGAGGTTAGGGTTAGTAAAAATGGTTTCAACAAGATGGTGCCACATGCCTTACAGGACGTGAAAAAATATCTTAAAGATGATTAAATAGAGGCTTTATTGGAATCTATTGCTATTTAGAATGGTTTCGTTCAGCAGAAAGATTAATCGCTAAGCAGGTATAAGAAAAAAACGGCCGTGCTCCGAAGCATAAATCGTAACAAATAATCTATGGATCTAGTTTGATTTTTGCTCGATTGGGACGATTGGATTTGTCTGATTTGTTAGCGATAGCACATACGAGAAATTTTATAAAGAGAAAAACAAAATGAATAAGCAAACGAGATTAATGTTATTAAATGAATTGGAGGACGGCGTGGTTTCGGAGGGAAATCACATAAAGAAATGCAAGACTTTGAAGACTGTCCTGGCAATGGACATGGACAATAAATAAAAACTTTAAATACTCTTAGTATCCATTTTTTTTAAATGATTATTAATACTTCATCAATACACAATAAAATTTAAAAGGAAAAGCTACTAAAAATTGAAAAAAGCATGATGTTAGGGTGGGAGGTGGTAAAAAAAAGGGAGCCTTCATCTTGACTCGATTTCAGCCTTTCTAGTCATAAGAAAAAAAAAAATAAAGAATCTTTTCAGAAACAAAAAGAAATACGGAGGGGCCAAGTCGGCAGATCGGTCTCTAATTTTTTCATTTTCCAGTCGCTCGACGACTGTTTGCGGACCTCGTCCCTCTCTTTTACCGCATCAGCCAGTTCATTAGGACGATCTCCAACAAAATTTGAAAACAAATGTCGAATAGTTTTGTCAGATGGTGTTTCTTAGTTATATTCAAGGATTTGCAGGTTGAATTATCTCAACTGGGCGATAGTTCTCATAAAAGAGAATTGAGGAATTTTAAACATTTTCAATTGTGAGCAACCCATTTTGTGAACATTTTAGTTGGGTTGTTAAATTTTTTTTATTTATAAAATTAATTATAAATTTATTTATATTTATAAAATTAAAAGTAAGGAAATCGGCTGCCAATACGATCAAATTAGTAATAAAGACCAATGGACCGAATTTCAATAATAATTTTCCATGTAAACCAATAAAAATGTTGGTGCTACTACGGAGACTGTCGAAGTACCTCCTCTGGCATGAAGCTTCCGAAAGAGTTGTACTTTAACCAGAGACCTGCTACAAGCCTCTAATGTTCGATCACACTTGGGCGTTTACTTGGCTTGGTTGGGCTCACCGCCTTGGTTCGACACACTCGAAATGATCGCAAGCACATTGGGTTAGAATGAGGAAGCTCTTTGCTTCGCACGAGTAATAATATGAACAAGCTCGCTTTAGCTTTTCATAACAAGAGTCAAAACAAGCGATTTGCTAGCAAAGGCCAAGACTTTTCGAGCTACACTCGTGCTTACTCACACTCGCAGCAAAATTTACTCCCACTTATTCGGCGAGTTTTGTTGTTGAAAACTTCAAACAGCAACATGCCACAAAAAGGAAAGAGCAAGCGTATGCATAATACAAATGCAAAAAAAAGGCCATCATGTTCTTTATTTTGCTCTCACAAGTTGTTGTTTTTTGTGTGCTTGTGACGATTGTGTACAAGCGTTGATCGTAACAGCTCGCAGCAGATCTTTGACTTTGACAACAAGTACTCGCGGTGACTCGAGGCCGAAGCTACGAGTCATCACGAGAATTTGTAGTGAGCGAGCTTAACTCATGACGGCTCGCAGCAGAACTTAGATTTTAGCAACAAGTGGCTTGCGACGACTCGCGACCGAGACTCTGAGTCAAATCGGGCTATGTACGGCCATCACTCAAGCTTGACACGCCTTGAGCGCTAAGCGCGTGTACTCGTCTCTGGCGTTCACACATTGATTATTATACTTAAGGGAGATAAAACTTGCAGAGAAGGCTAAAGGAATACCACGAAGAGAAAAAAATCTCAATGTTCTTTGTTCAATTTGCACTGCTGCAATCTTAAACAGGAAATAAGTGAAATTGTAATTGAAAATTCTTAAAAAAAACAATAGTATTCCTTACTGAGATTTGGACCCAGGTCTTGCTGCCTTTTAGTTAAAGGCATTGACCTCTACACCACTTACGGCAATACGGAAATGCTAACCAAATGTGCTATAGGAATTCAGGCAAGCAATGGGCAGCACTTTTTGTACTGTTTTCCAACACTGGAAGTTCTTATTTCAACCAGAGACATAGTGCTCAACTAGTAAGGGGACAGGGCTACTTAGTTGTGAAATTTCGGGCTAGTGTATTTTGTTGTTGTTAAACTGTCCAAAATTCCTCACTTCAACTTTTCAGCAGCTCAACAGAGGGTCGTAAATACCCTAATTGTTTTGCGTTACTATTTCGCAAATTTTATTTGGTGGATGATGTTTGATGTACGCTGCTGAACAGGGCCATTGATGCGTCAATCACATTCTGCCCTCCTCTATCAGGCTACCTTAAATTCTGTACGTCAATCACTTTTTTTCCTCCTCTATCATGATACCTTAAATTCTGTATTATGATACCGCATCACCAGAATTTGCTCAGAATTGATTTAAAGGGAAATCGAATACAGAATTTGCTTTTTCTTGTATATAATTTATAGTTATATTATATCTTCCAATGGGAACATGGAATGAGTTCCAAGTTTTTTGGACTCATTCATAAATTCATTTATATATAGCTTAATACTAGTTGACTGCCAAATCCAGTTTATAAAAGGAGTGGTACTGATTTTCGTTGAGGCAATTTTAATGCGACTGCGCGGCGCCAATTGCCATAAAATAACTCTCAGAGCAATGGGAGCAAGGGCTTGTCCACCGCTGATTTAATGCATAATATTTGAAAAATTTCCCTACCAATTTTACAACCTTTTTTAGCGAAGATATTTTAATTACATGTGTTCGATTATAATCGATTATCTATCTCATCTTTCTTATAAAAATGCAGCGAATGGGCCATATTAGACGTTGTACTGCTCCATTTCCAACAGTAAGGTACATGTTTTATCGAAATCCCTTTAAAATTTCATGATAACCGAAAGGACAGAAGCCGAATAATAGCGCTCAAAGTAACACTGTGCTAGTTCTATCGATTCAGAAATTACAATGGAACCAAAGGCAATTATTAAGTTTTTTTTACACAAGGTAAAACTTTTTTCAATACGATTAAATTCCTTAAACTATAGTATAAACTTTAATGTGTTTCAACCTTGTTAGGGTATACAACTCGCGTACCTTTTATCTAAGATTTAAAGCGCTACTTTTGCTATACTTATATGAGGGGTTGCATACACATAAAATGCGAAATAACCCAAAGAAAAATATGCGCGCAAAGGGCTAACACACCCTACTAACCCCAAGGGGGGCAAGCGCGTTTAGCTTATCAATAAACTATAAAAAAACACACACAGTGAGCAAACTAAAGAAAGAAAGAAAAAAAAATCAAAAACAAATAAACACAAAGTGCAGTGGACGCAGAAATTGCAAAATAAAAAACAAATAAAATCACCAGGCAAATGGGTAAAAAGTGGAGGCCAGCATAATACCCAGATTAGCTGTGCTCCGACAACCATTGGACCAAAAATACCAAATAGGATTACTAAGGCAAACGGCTTGTTATTTTATTACTGAGATTCGTGGACACGTGGCACGGGGATACGCACTTGCAATTTAATTTTGACCTCATCCAGAATGATGTTGCACGTAAAGAATGAAACGGCTATGGTGGGCACCTCGTTCTCGCTGCGATGCAAAGTGTTTTTGATATATCTGATGACCAAACGCGTCTTGCCCACACCTGCAAATAAAAATAGATTAAGAATGATTAATGGAAATCCAACAATAATACAATTTGAGACGGTAAACAATTTTTTGATAAGGAAATGACGTTTCTTTGTTAAGCCACAAAATATCCCATGACTCTCTTGTTGTCCCCATATCCACTTGTGCACACATTTATATACGTAAAACTGAATCATCTCATAAAAAAGATTCAGATGTCAGCAGAAAAGTACCGCGTGTGATTTTTACAAAAAAAAAAAATAAGTATTTAAGAAGGAAAACTGCAACACAAACAAATGGCAAGAATGTGAAATAAATAATATACACACACAAACATTTAATATCTACGAGGGCAGGTCTAAGAATTTTGGTGATATTTTATAATTAGTTTCGTTTTGAATTTTCTTAGGGAATAGAAAACGAATTTTCTTCATTCAATAACCCATTTTTAGCACAAAAGTTAAGGGTGGATTCAGAATGGATTCTGAAATTCTACTTTCATATTCAAGACTCAACAGAGTAAGTACCCTCTAGTACGGCTGGGGTCAGTCACAGTATTTGCGTCAACCCAGCGTTGCTCTTTGTACGGTGATGCGTCGTGACGACAACGATTGAGGCTTATGTCGCTTTTCTGCATGGCATTTCGTCTATCGAGCGTCGCTCATGTCGGCTCCTGCATGGCATTTTGTTGACCTAGCGTGCCTGGAGAGCCGTTAACGTATTGAGCGGACATTGCCTTGAACACATTGAAAGGGGTATAAGGGTGGGTCGACGACAGTCACAAAATCGTCGACAGAACGTTGATACAGCGTTGGTCGGCAGTACTAGAGGGTAGAGTTTCGAAATATTAAATATAATTTCGCATGCAGATCAAGATTTTAGCTTAGCATCGGTCAAAAACAATCCAAGGCGATGTAAAGGACAATTGGGCAATTGGACAATTTCATCGATTTGGCAACATTTGTAGGACAGCTGCTGTGGGTGCAGGGTCTAAGAGCTCTGCTGACCGCAGTTTTTCTGACAAACAGGCAGATCAAAAGAACCATGGAGGACATCGAAAAGCGTTGGAGCAAGGTAGACAAAGCTCATCGAAAAGCGTTGGAACCTGGTGGAAAGAACTCATAGCTACGGCTAAAAACAGAGCATCTGATTGATGCTCTATGTCCCTAAGGGGTTTGAGGAAAAGAAAGAAAAAGAAAATAACTTTTGACTTAGAAACCAAACCAAAAGTTTTTTCGCCCCCCCCGGTCTTTAAAAAAGGGGTTTTCCCAGGTTCTGAACAGTGTTGCCAACTATTGAATGGTTTATTCTTACAAAAGAGACTGGTCGAGTGATCTACAGTGCTAATTGGACAATTGTGCTGCAAGCAGACACAAAAAAGCCTCCGTCTGTGAAGTAAAGGGTGACAACAAAAAATCTGCACAAACTTTAAAATGCCACCATAACTACAATTCTCAACGGATCTTTATGAAAATTTTACAGTTTATTTATGACTGCATATACAAAAGAATTGCAACAATGGATTTGGTCGAAAAGACCGTTATCAGCCACTCGACGTAGCTTCCGGCAAATGTCTCCGCAGACAGCCGGTGAGACCTTGGGGTCGTACTTCCGCATACATATGCGAATCCAGTTGGTCAGTTCTTTGATATTTTTGGCTTTCCAGTTATTTTTGTAAACTGCAGCACTGACTTCCAAAAAAATCTTCAATTTGACGACACGCGGCAAGTTTGTGGGGTTCCGTTTCTTTGGTACAAAAGGGATAATGGCAAAAAGGCGATATTCAGGTGTGTAACTTGGTGCTCTTTGCTTACGTCTGGCAACAATCTTATTCTTTTTCGATGTGTTGTTGGCTGCAATTAAATTTTCTGGCTGCATCACGTTGACTTATGTTGTCTTTGTTGTTAAAAAGTTGGGTTAGCTTTCTGACAGCTTGGCCGGTCATAATGTTTGCTTTCGACCACTTCCAACTTCTCTTTTTATTATTTTTCGTTGCAAAATACTATAAATAGTGCGTTTGGACTTGACCTCTTGGATCAAATGGTTTACTGTAAACACTTTACCTTTGTTAGCGAGCATTTCGTAGAATTTTACAACGCGATCAGGAAGACGTTCTTACTCGGACGGCATGATGGCGACTACTTGTCAAAATTTGTCAGGGGGGCATGAAAACGTGTTGACAGGAGAACAAAGAGAAAGAAATGTCATCCCGAAAGCTTTTATGTGAAGCTCAAAGTTTGTGCAGATTTTTAGTTGTCACCCGTTATGGACGAAATCACTAAAGTCAGTACCGAGATCAGCATTTTATTTGGCCATAGGTACACAGAGTATATTAAGTTTGTGCAAAAGTATGTAACAGGCAGAAGAAAGCATCTCTGACCCCATAAAGTATATATATTCTTGATCAGCATCAACAGTCAAGTCGTTATAGCCATGACCGTCTGTCTGTATAAACCATCAGAAACGGCAAGAGATACGGGACATAAGCTTCTTATTCTTGCAGGTAGTTCAAGTTTATTTTCAATTTTTGCCACGTTTCTTCCGCACCCGCAATTTAGAAAAAACGTCATATCTTCAGCAGTTCTATCGATAGAAGTTTGGTGCTTTCTGGACTGAAAATTTAGTAATTGGGATTCCTTCAACGATCTGCCAAGGGGTTGGTATAGGAAAAACAAACAATTATGATGGGCAGCACACGCCACACGCCGATGGGCAGCACTTCACACAACTTAACAAAAACTTGGGGGGGTGCAGAGAATATTGTAGTCGGGCTTGACCGACTTTCATATAATATATAAAGCAGTGTGAAAGGTAGTCTTATTAAAAAATTTAAAATTTTGTTTTCCATAGAAATGACCTAAAAATTGGCCTTTATTTACTTGCTATACTTTTACACAATTCTACAAAGTTTTGTCAAAATCGGATGACTATGGCATATAGCTGCAGTACGAATGAGTAGTCGAAAAAGAAGTTTTAGTGAGAAATACTTTTCTGTTTTAAATGGGATTGCCTGCAAATTTCGTAATTGTTAGTTTGTTTTGCTTTTCCATGATTCCACTAAGTTTGGTCGAAATCGGATATCTATATAGAAAGCGCCCACAGAAAGGTAAGGTACGAAAAGAAGTCTTAGTTAGAAAAACTATTTAGTGTTCAATGGAGGCTGCAAGGGTATACAAAACTTCGGCCGAGCCGAAGTTAACTTTCCCTTATTTTTTTTCTTGAAAAGTAACACTAAACGTTTGGGTAACGCGGGACACGCTAGATAACTATTAAAATTCGGGGTTGTCCCTATCTCTACTTTACTTTAAATCCCAAATTTGACTGCTTGACCGTTTTAAGGTCTTGACTAAAAGAAAATCCCAGCTAAATAAAATTATAATTACCTTGTTTTATGATCTAGGTAAAGTATTCTGTGTAAACCCCCGAACTCGTTAAAAGGCTAAGCACTCCAAAGATGAAACCGTCTACTCCTTGAGCACCCCTCGCACTTGTGTCCAAACTCTTACTAAGTAGACGCTAGCCTGACCTTATTGGTCGAATATATAAATATTGGCAAATGCAAACAGCCGTTTACAAAGTCGCTTTAAAATAAACAACACTAAATCAGTTTGTGAAAAATGTAAAAATAGCTTAAAAAAGGGGGGGCGACGCCGTTATCGCCTGTTTGTTTTGGAATTCAGTTAAGAAGATAAGAAACATCCGAATCTGGGCCAGTGAATGTGGCGCCACAACTAATTTTTTTTAAGCCTCTCCCCTGCTGCAACGTGGAAGGGGGGCGGCTGGGCGGCTTACTCGACATCGGTTCAAGGCTGCTGCTTATCGATTCATTCAGAGCATTTGCAGTCGCTCTTATCGCCTTTGGGCTTGTTAAAATGGACTGCAATTACCCAGAGTCAGAGGTTGCATGTCTTGTTGTCTTCTTATGAATGAAAATCAAGAGTCATTCAATTGAATTATTGCAAATTCTTACCTCGCGATCCCAGCACCACAACTTTGCCCTCAATTCCTCGCATCTTTTGCCGCAATCAATTTTATGACATTGCAAGTGACGTTGTGCTGCCTGTTGATTTTATATTATTGAAGAGAACAATGCATAGTCCACTCCAGTCTATTGTGGCTCCTAGTCCAAATTGTTGTTGTCGTTCAACAGTAGGTGACGCATACGCACAATCTTGGGGTTTCTCGCTCAATTATCGCCCTCAAGGTGGCTTTAATAAACAAAAAAAAGCACTTTAAGAGCTCGCTCACTTTTTTACACTGGCAAAGGCAACGATAAAAAATAAAATATTAAAACTTGTTGTTATTGTGCGTTGTTGTATTATAGACAGGACAGCTGTTTAAACCAGGGCTGCGCAGTTGCTTGATGGCCCTGCTACCTTTGAGTGGCTGCACAGAGTTGCCAGATGGGCTTAACTATCGTTTAGGGTAGCGTGATTTTTTTCCCATTGGAGTAAAAGTGAATAATAAATAATGGACTTTTAAAGTGTGCGCCGCAGGTGAAATTTTTTTGGTAAAAGCCATACAAAAATAATACATCTTTTTTAATCTACTTGTTTTCTAGAAAATAAGGGTGCTGGGGAAAATGGCCAAATAAGCCATTTTCTGCTTTTTTCTTTAACAATCTCAGGTAATAAATTATTGTGCGATATTTTTTTTAATTTTAATTTTGTGCTCAAACAATAAACATTGAACCCATGATACAATGAATAAAAGGTACTGCAAGCACTTGTTCCATTGCGAATGTGCATAAATTAGTGAGTCATTTGACAGATGAGTCTAAGGTTGGGAATTATAATTTTTTAGTTTTAGTTTGTCTTCATTGAATTGTAGCTGTAATTTTAAATCATTTTCATTTTGGTTGCTGCAGCACACATTAAAAAAATTTTTTAACAAATTCAGAGTTGTGAGTCTGTGACGTCACAGTGGTTATTTTTTTTTTACCAGCGACCCAGCGACTCTTCACAAAAAACTGTTGTTGTTCTTCTGTTGGTCCCTGTTTATACATTTGAAAGAAAAATTTTGCCACAGAAGCTTGGAACGCATAAGAGGAATCATCTCCGACCACATGAAGTATATATATTCTTGATCAGCTTGACGGCTAGTGTTGACTTTGTCCTTCCGTCTGTCTGTTTCAACGCGAACTACTCCCTCAGTTAATTTTGCCCACTGTCATCCTTTAGCTGTACACTAATAATATGTCGGAACAGCGCGGAACGGATGGTTACTTCTTGTAGCTGCCATAGGAATTTTCCGTTTCAAGTGTATCACAAATTCGTCACAGACGAAGTTAGCTTTGCTTTCTGGTTTCTTTTGATTTGTTTTTTGCTGTCCGTTTGATGAAAGGCAAAGTGATTCATAAACTCAAATTTGATTCAATTTTCAATACGCTATGCAAGGAGCTGTGTACGAGTACAGAGCCTCCTTACGTATGGTCTGTAAGAGACATAAATAAAGAGAAAATCAAGGTATGATTTATGTAAGTAAACAATAAGAATATTGAATATTGACTATATTTTTTTTTTTTTAATGTTAAGAAGATAATTAATACAAAAAACATGTTTGGTTTCAATTCGTAAGTTTAAGAATACTGTGAACTGTGAAAGAGACGTTTCTTATTCAGTAAAATGAAAAATAAAATGAATAGTAAAGTAAAATTAGCTTGTCAAGATGGCACAGCCCCAAAGGGCCAAAGCCGAGCCTCTCTAAATCTCTTGGCATGTGCGCTTCTAATTTTAGCACAAGAGAAAGGGACCTACAGTTTAACGCCGAATCCGTACGGCAGTTTGCTAATGACTGCAATACTGGCGCCAACAGCAAAAGTTTTATTCAAAGAAAAAAAACTTTTCATTAGATGTTCCGAGGCGTGATCGAACCCACAATCTCATGCACAGCGGTCGCGCACTCTAGCCGCTGAGCCACCCGGCCATAAAATGAATAAGTTAAGAAAAAAAAGTTTTTTCTCATTTTCACCTTACTTTTGCGATTTCAGCACGTTAGCACTTGAATTTACAACAAATACTCGCTGCTTCACATGGAAAATGAGACTTTTATCTGTGGCTATTAGATGTAGACTACAAAACTTTAAAATATTTTACGAATTGGAAACGGCAACTGTGATTGCCGTGATTTAAATTCGTACAATATTATTGGACTTCATCTAGTTAACATAGAACTTTATGTCACACACATACATGTCCAAATCGTGAAAGTAAGGTGAAAATGGGAGCATGGCTGATATTAATTATATCAGTTTCATTATATCAGTCATCATTTAACAGCTTTTTTTAAATAAAAAATAAAAAACTTAATTAACCGCCACAAAATAAAACCGATGATTGCCATTTCCCTTGCCTTATGCGTAATCACGATCGATATCGTTAAGCGGCGGCTGTTGTCATCTCTAATCGCTCCTATCGATCGTGCCATCACTAAGCTCAAGCCCTGGCAGATGTTCACGCAACGCAAACGCATTTTAACAAACTAACTTTTAACATAAAATTAAACAATAAATAGTGTTTTAAATATAATAAAAAGTATGAAATTGCTTTTAGCCAAGTGTCAGGCAAAGGCTTAGTGAGCAGGGCGTGCTTGGCAAGCAAGACGACTGCAGTAAATGCTGAACAATTGCTCAACTCTACGCGCGTTTTTTCGGTGGTGAGAGAAAGGAGAATTTTATTATTGTTGGAGTTGGCTGGGGCGGCGGCGGCTAGGGCGGAAAAGTGCCACATTTCCAAAAAGGCAAATGCAAAATTAATTGCATGTGTGATAGATAATAGAGTTAACTGTCGCACACTACCTTCCGCCCAATGAAACTCCCACCCTCATTTGAGGCGTGTCTGTACTTGATCACGACGCGTGCCTAATCAAAATTTCTATTTTTATTTATGGTTTAAAGAAATGGCTGCTGCTACTAACCACTCGGTTAAGAATAAAATCAACAATAGCTATGAATCGGAACCGTCTACAGGAAGCGGGGTAAGTGGTTTAGGTTTAGCATAAAAAGTTTAAATTATAAGATGAATCTTTGTAGTCTTCGCTCAGTGAAAACAATGAGGGCCAAATATCTGACGAGGAGCATTTAAATCTACCATATCTTATCCAACCCAAACCACTGAGCCAGGACAAGGAATCACAGCAGAAATTAAGCAGCCAAGAGTCGTTTCGTGGTTTTGGTGATAGTCCCTATGGCCAGGTCAATAAGCGTCTGTATGGCTCACAATTGCAGCATCTCAAGTTGCCTGAATCGAACTCCGTGCAGCAGCAGCAGCCACAAAAAGAGCACATCTCTCCAGGCAGAACGGTGTTTCCACGCTTCTTTGACTCGGTCATGACCTCCGAGAATAGCTGCAACGCAGTGGACATGGCTGAAACTATAGCAAACACTGCTACCACAACCACTGTAACCGGCAGTCTATCATTTAATGGCAAAATCAAAAGCCTCATGGAGGAGAAACCCTGCACCAGCAGCAGCTCTAACCAACCTCGTCTCTCCACAGTGCTGGAAACCTCGCTAAATACCTCAAATCTTAAATTTAACAACGAACGCTCGCCCGATCTCTTTGCCGACAGCGATGAGGATGACGATGATGACAAAGGTTTGGGTACCACAGTGGAGGAGGAGTTACCCGAGGCTCGTGCACGTTGCACAGAGTCCAGTTTTGTGGATGATCACACGCTGGACACCTCGGCCACTCAACCGCTTACCAGCAACGATCCTCGCTCCCATTTCCTCGAGAATTGTCGACGTGAAAGGGAACTTTATAGACGCATACGACGCTGTTTGCAGGGTGTACGTCCACCGCCGTCGGTGACCACACCAGAAGTGGATGTGGTTAAAATGGTGGTCAACATGAAGTCCAGTGTACTTAATTTTCTGTCACAGGAAGCGCCCACGTCTTCTCTCATAGAGGACAGCGGTATTAGTATGACACCTTCACTGTTCAAGCCCACGCACAGCCTAACAGAGGCGCAACAAATGGGCTGGCGAGAGGTTTTGGGAGTAAGACAACATGGACTAAGGTAAGTGGCTTACTTAGGTAATTTTACCTGTAGATATTTACACCTTCCTTTCAGTTATAACCTCAATAAGGCTGCCGAACAAAATGAATACCTCAGCATGTCGGTGGTGGATCGTTATGTGGGCATGGAGACTGCCACCTCGTATGTACGTTCCCCCTCCAGTGCCAAGAAGCGCAATATGCGCATGAAGTGAGTTTAGCAAATTTTCTAAAATTTTTGTAAATGATTTTAAACCAAACTCTTTTTGGTGTAGAATGTTGACCCAATCACCGGGAAATCGTCTCAGCCACTTGGCCAAACGACGAGCCATATTTTCCTCAGCTAATCTGGCCACAAATTCCCAGAAACTAAACAGTTCTATGGGACCACAAATAATACTGGATAAAAAGTAAGTCTATTTTAGCGAAACCTGTATTTTTCAATTGTCGAGATCTCATATGAGATGGGTGTGAATCATACCTCAGTTTACTGTGAGTTGGCTGTCGAAAAACTGATATGAGAACTCTGAGTTCTACTTCTCAGGTAGCTTTCAGGTTCTTAAGATACCATTATTTTGATTTAAATATGAAAAATACGCAGTTTTCTAAGAAATTTGCCAATTGAAAAAAAATCGGAAAATTGACTAGTTAATAGACCGTTGGGTTCACAAATTTTTTACACTTACACATTTTTGATATCAACGCGCTTTTAGAAATCAGGGACTAAAAGCTATAATAAGGTACGACTTTTTCCTTTAAAATTTCTATAAACTAAACAAAATCAAAGTATAATAATTTTTTAGTATCATCTCTTATGTAAAAATGTATGTAAAATGGCTTGACACAGCCCCAAAGGGCCAAAGCCGAGCTCCTCTCAATCTCTTGGCTTGTGCGCTTCTAGTTTTCGCACAAGAGAAAGGGACCTACAGTTTAACGCCGAATCCGAACGGCAACAGCAGTGAGGGGTGACCGGGTGTGTAAGTTTCTTCAAAGAAAAAACCACAGCCTTTCTTCAGCTTTTCACTTTGCGGTCTACTTTGGAATTCCTTGCAGCAATCTTGTCATTTCGGAATGCGCAGACTTATCCTGTGATCACATCCCTTTACTAGTGTATTTTTGTGTAGCTGCTTAAACGGTGGCTAGCAAGCCCAGGCTTCTCTATTAGACAATTTAGGACAAGGTTGACGTCGTTAATTGCTGAAAACGTTCACTACTGCCTCGACTCACCGGATACGATTGATACCTTAGCATGGAGCTTTGTCGACAAAATCCATCTCACCTCGCGTGTGCCTCCATCGTCCTGGTCTAGTTCAAAGCCTGAAATTGTTGCTTTGGTGAGACGCAAGCGCTCATTGCGGCGCATCTGGATGAGGAAGCGTCACCCTCCTGATCTTGCTAGATGGAAGACTGCCACTGCGGAACTAACTAAGCCACGAAGAGCAGATCACCATATCGCGATTTGGTTCCGCATTTGGTCCACCCTGTACTATTTGTCCGATTAATGAGGAAGAGATCAAAGAACAGATAAAGCGACTAAAGCCTTGCAAAGTCCCTGGTTTGGATGCTGTTTCCTTATTATGTTGGCTATTTAACGCTGTCTTGGAAGTTGGTCATTTTCCAAACCCTTGGAAACGTGCCCTGGTGCCCTTTTGGAAAAAGGACAAGGACCCACATAATGGTGTCTCTTATCGCCCTATTAGCCTCCTGCCTACTTTCTCTAAGTTTTTGAGCGACTTCTTTTAGCAAGGGTTTTGATCACCAGTTTGTATTTCGCAGCCGTCACAGTGCAGTAGAGCAGGTTCAAAGAGTAGTTAATCATATCCCGACTAACTATATTTAATAGCAACCTCCAATCTCCGTTGCTCCATACCGAGTATATTCAGTACGTTATCAGTGGTGACCTTAATTTTATGATAATTACATAAATGGTCAGTGCCATGAATATCGGCAGCAGAATATAAAAATTTGGACACTCAACCGCGTCAGTTCTCAGCATTGCATCTTGCAGCGATTTTGTATGCAAAGCGTTGTCCATGTGTCGTTTCCAAAGTTTAATTTCGGCAACTCCCTTAGCCTGGGAGTAACTAACAAATGTAGCGTTGCGTTCAAAAATTGTTTTGCATTGATCCCATGAGCTACATTTTTGAAAGCAGCGAAAGCCTAGGCGCACTGATTTATGATATGGAGCCTGTGTTTAATCTTGACAATCCAGAATCCAAAAATGGCAGAAACAGTGCAACCCTAAAATGCATCTCAGCTGTTGCATTTGACTTGGACTGGCCGAAGCTAGCTTTTATCTGTCAAGGAATCTTAATAAAAATGTCATTTTTGATGCAGAATGCTGAAGCCTCAGAAAAAATGTTTTCAAAAGTCCACTGAAAAAGTTTGAAGAAGTCTTCTTATAAAGCTGCTATCCTTGTTATTGCTCAATGAAACTCTGGGGTCTTACATAATGTTATCAATTGATACGCCAACGATGCACTCGTATTGTCATCCCATTCTGCAATTTCGCCAAGAGAAACCCGCGGTCATCTCGTAGTAATTATAAAATTAAACAAAAAATTTGAGCTCAATTTAATCTCAAAGCAGGATCATTTGAAGCAAGATCGCAAGTAATTTGAACTCGATGTGTAATATTGATTTGATGCCAGAAAGATCCCTTCCTTTCATCCTCTATATTCCAATCGTCATGCTTATTCACTTCAAGACGTAAAAATCTTTTGAAAACCAATAAAAGTGAAAATATTTTTGATCTCAACTTTACTTAGTCTGGGCTGGAAACACTTCTCATCGCACAAGAGTACGGTTTCTATTCTGATTCACTTGCCCTGCAAATATAGTTTTAGACTGAATTTACACGGTGGAGCAAACTGCATGAAGTTTTTTGAAAAGCTCTTTCTTGTAGGACAGAGGTGTAGAGGGGCAAGCGATACCACTACACCTCTTTCCTACAAACGAAAGCTTCTTCAAAAAATTTCATGCAGTTTGCTTCACCGTGTAAATCCAGTCTTAATTTGCGCTTTGAAGGAGTCGACACGTAGATCTTACACTTTGGGACACTTGTCGCAATGCTGCCTATTTTTACCTTTCATAATCAGATCGTTGTATTTGGTTTTTCGAGATCATTTGAGTAGGTTATTTAATTTAACATTTATGCCAATTTCTTTTAATCCTGACAGCGCCCAACAATACATTAGATACGTTTGCTATCTTCTCTGGTGCTAAAGATGCCCTATTTTTGTGTAGTCTACTAACCCCTCTAACTTCTTTTTCTGTATGCTTTCCCAGAAAAGCGCGCCACAAACGCAAGGCTACGCCCAAACGAAAAACGCCAGCCAGCAAAAAGAAGGCCCGAAAAACTCCCTCCTCTTCTGCACGCAAGCGACTGTATCGTACCGATCTCATCAAGCCAGGACCCTCGCGTGAAACCTCTAAACGCGCTCTATTCCAAAGTCCAGCCAAGACTCAACAACAATTGTTAATGCCGCCCAAACCACTGTTCAAGCCGGAAATGGCAAATCGCGTAGAGAAATCAAAACGTGCTCTATTCTCACCGGATAATCAAAGTGGCAGCCAACAGCTGGAGTCACTGCTTAAAAGAAAACGCACTGCTTGCGATGAGGAAGATGCTAATGAATTGGCCAGCCAAAGTAGCAAGTTGTTTAGAGCAAGCGGTTTGACTCCGCGGGCTTTGAAGATTAAGAGTCAGAGCTTTTGTATAGGAGCTGGTTCCTCCGCAGCGGCAGCGGCAGCAGCAACAACCACAACATTTGCAGATGCTTCAAAGTTAAAGCAGCTGGGTAACTCGCGTTTAAGTGGCAGCAGTTTGAATTTGAGCAGTTCCACGGCTTTAACAGGTGGTGTACCCCTACAGCGAGCACAGTCAGAAATGTATGGCACACCCAACAGCAGCATGACGGATAATCAGCGCAAGGTGAGTCTTACAAAGGGCAAATAAAAGCTTAAGCTAATCTTTTTTTATCTTTAGAAACTGCTGTGGGCCGTGTCCCTGGCCTTGCAGGAGCGAAAGATCACAGCCAAGCATGAAAGTTTCCGTCAGCATGCAGGAGTCTTGACACGCATAGTAAAGCGCATCTTTCAGGAGTTTTATTTGGGTCATAGCACCAGCAACAGTGAGACTCTGCTTAGGTGAGTTAAGTCCTTACCTTACCAAAAATGTCTTACTAAATTTCTCTTCACAGGCTGGCCAAAAAGTTTGCCTATAGCGTCATAGCCGGCAAGACTGCTGATGACATATATATACAGGCGCGCAGTCAGGAAAGCGAGGCTAAACGTGCCTCCAATACACGTCTCTCTGGCTACATAGGACCCGAGGAGTTTGCCCAACGAAAATTACTTTTAAACAACTCTGCGTGCTCCACCAATACGTCGGCAAGCCGGAACAATGGCTCCATGCATAATCTATTTGGCAGCGAAAACTCCATTGACTCATTCGGTTTAAGTCAAATGAGTCAATCGCATACTTGCTCCGACACTCAATCCAGTCTAATGGAACGCATCTCTGAAGAGTTATTTACCGGCAAACAACTGCCCATACAGCCCAATCCCACACTGCAAAATAGTTCATCCAAAAGCAATTTGGGTAGCCTGGCTTTGCGTGAGAATGTGGACTGTGAGCAGCGTAGATCGGCACAGAAAAACTTCACTGGCAAGGATCAAAGGAATATAAGCCCCTATTATGGTGGAGGCGGAGGGAGTAGCAATGGCTCTGCACGCAAATTTCAAGCACCTCCAGTGAACAGTAGCAACAGCTGTTCGGGTGTTAAGGCCAAGCGACAGATATCCTTTGATAGCTAAGGATTTCACAATTTTTATTATTATTATTTTTTTATTGTTTTTTATTAGCCTAATTTATTAAACAACTTTGGAACTCCATAGCGCAGGCAGACAACCATTTAGAAATGAAGATCGAGTCAACTTGATAGTTGAACTCCAACTTCTCGATGAATGCAATATACATACGTACATACTTTTTCACTGAAGTTTTAGACTTAATAAAGAAAAAAGTTTGTGCTTAAAAATTACAAATTTTATCTTATTCTCTTAAGTTAAAAGTGAAACCCAAAACTCTACTTCTGAATAAATTGTAAACTGAATTGTAATAAAAATTTCTACTACAAACAAATTCGACGTTCGGCAGCCTCCTCAATAGTAACCACTGCGATGTATGTAGCGTCTTACCAAAGCAAATGAAACAATATGAAAAACTACCGCCACCACCATCAAACTGATGCAATCCAACCAATAAGTATAGTCAGCTGTGCGATAGGATCCCTGCTCCAATACCTCCAAGCCGCTCTTCACACAAGGATGCTCCTCATTGACTGGACAATCTGTAAGCATACCCCATCATCATCACTTCTCAATCTCTTCAATTTCTCCATTTGTTCACACTCACCTATATTGTCTATATCAATCCAAAACTTGTACATCAACGCCTCATTGGAATAGAAAAAGAGTGAAAAATATTTCAGCACCGGCACCGTGTCCACATTCATATAAGTGCCACCAAATATCAGAAATATCAAATCAAATGGTGCCGCACATTCCGAAGCCATTTTATCCGTCTCAAACAAACTCGATAGGAACACGCCATAGCCCACCGCTGCAACCGCCGAAAGACTCATCAGAAAGCCCATGCTTACGTATAACAGAAATCCTCTTGTATAATAAATCGAGGCATAGATAACCGATAGAAATACATAGGCCTTAAAAAAAGCCACCGGCACAAAGGACATTACCAAGGCCACATAATAGGCCGACAGGCTATAAGTTCCCTCGCCCACTTCGCGTCTGATAATAGGCAAGGCGGCAGGAAAAATGTAGGTAACACCGTAACTGAATGTAAAAATCATTTCATTGCTAAGCATGAATATGGAACCACCCACATCCTGAACAGTGCGCTGAGTAAGTCCACCTATGCCCGAGTACATCAGAGAGAGCGTTACAGCGGTAATCTAGATGGGAGAGGAGTGATCAGATTAGTCTATATATCATTAAGTTGGTTAAGTTACCATAAAAAATCCAAAAGCAATGAGGCCGTCTTTAATGTTTCTTAAATCTTCAGTCATAAAACGTACAATAAGCAGATATACTTGATATAACCAGCGAATTTTTTTGCTGAAAAAAATAAAGGAAGAAACAGTTAGAAAGTTTTGGTGAACGTATATGGAGTCTGGAACGGAAACCAATACTACTTATTGTGTGTAAATGACTTCCAACATTTCCTAGTACTCAGATAATCGATTTCGATGGGTATCAGCTCTATATAAAAAAAAGAATGTCGGAATGCTTTTCTAGAATTCCGACTGGTCTATACGCTGGGTCAGTGCTCAGTCAAACTAAAATCGATTTCGATTGCTCATGTCGCCGCTAGCTTGTCAGACACAAACAGCTGACTGACTTTCGGTGGACTGCGGACTAAGCGGCCAGCTTGATTAAGATCGTAACAGATTAAACATGTGCCCTAAGCACTTAAATAAATATTTAAGTTCTTAGTGATTTGACATTTGGTGGTACTTGGCAGAATAAGCTGGCAATTCCGCTGTCGGAAAACTTTCTGAATGAAGGCAATGTCGTCAAATTTCGAGGTTATCCGTGATTCTCTTTATCACCATCGAAAACTGACTTCAATATTCTACCGAAAAAATAATTTAAAAATAAAACTGGTTCCATTTTTTCCATTTTCAAACAATAAAAATTTGTAAGATGTCTTTCCTTACAATTCTAGAAAGGTTTTTTTTTTTAACCCAAACAATTTCATCACCCGTTTAAGTCTTACTCTAAGAAAAATAATATCACTACAGATGGGCACTGGACGGAAATCCCAAAGGTATTCAATTGGAACGGGACTAATTCCATATTTTCAATTGTTTGAGTGGTCTCGAAGCTGTATCAGTTTATTATAGGTTATTTGTGCTCTTCGAACTGAACCTTATTAATTTTTTAGCCCTTCGAGCATAACTGCATTCAGAGTCGCCGTCTCTCGGCCTTGTTCTGAAATCGCTTCGGGTTACGTGTAAACGTTGTTTTTTTTCTAATTTTAACACGGCAGCTAACATTTTTATGCACCAATTGATAGTTTGGCCGAGTGTAGCCCAGCAGGTTGTTTGTGTGCCTTCTGTGTAAGAGGTTGTGGGTTCGATCCCGCCTCGGGACATTTAACGAAAAAGTTTTTTCTTTAAAAACTTAAGCATCCGATTACCTTCACCAGATGTTGGCGGCAGCTTTAAAGTAACTAGCCATGAAGAAACTTCTCAAAGTTTGCCTCTCGGATTCGACGTTAAACTGTGGGTCCCTTTCTCTTGTGCAAAAATTAGAAGCACACAAACCAAGAGATTGAGAGAAGCTCGGCTTTGGCCTGTGTCATGTCAAATATTAATTTTTTTATACCCTTGCAGAGGGTATTATAAAATTGTCCGGATGTTTGAAACGCATAGAAGGAAGCCTCTCCGACCACATAAGGTATATATATTCTTGATCAGCATGACGAGCTGAGTCGATTTAGCCTTGTCCGTCTCTTTCTATGCTATCTCCTCCGTCAGTTTTACAGCTATCCTCACCAAACTTTGCACGAAATCTTTTGGTACAAATACGCTGCTTATTTTTCGGATCCGACCGGATCGAATAGCTATAGCATATAGCTGCCCTAGGAACGATCGGTCGAAAAACTAGTTCTTGTGAGAAAAACTTTTTGTTTTTAATGGAAACGTCCTTTACATTGGTGAATATTTATCTTATATACTTTTACACAATTGTACAAACCTATGTCAAAATCGGATGACTATAGCATATAGCTGCAGTATGAATGATCGTTCGAAAAAGAAGTTCTAGTGAGAAAAACTTTTTTATATTAATTTGGATCGCCTCCAAATTTCATAACTGACAGTTTGTTATGCTATTCCATGATTGCGGTAAGTTTGGTCGAAATCGGACATCTATATAGTATAGATCCCATAGAAAAGTATGGTCCGAAAAGTAGTCTTATATAGAAAAACAAACAGCAAGCGTATACAAAACTTCGGCCGAGCCGAAGTTAACTTTTCTCTACTTTTTTTATACCCTGTTCCCATTGAAAATGGGAAAAGGGGGATCATGAAGTTGTGCAAAAGTATGTAACAGGTAGAAGGAAGCATTTGCGACCCTATAAAGTATATATATTCTTGATCAGCATCAACAGCCGAATCGATTACCGTCCGTCTGTCAGTATGAGCGCGTCGGTCTCTGAGACTATAAGAGATAGAGCCACAAATTTTTGCATGTAGTAAGATGTATACAAGATTCAAATCACAATTTTTAAGAAAGACCTTCCAAACTTTATATATATCAAGTAAGGCCCAATATCTATCTATTCTGAAAAGATCAATAAGATCGGACAAAAAACACCGAAGTTATATACGAATCAATTTTGCTTGTGGGAGAGAGGGGGGCCTTGCTTTGTCAGTTACCGCGTTTGCGCGTGCGTGCCTGCGTATGTTAGAGTGTGTGTGTGTATGTGTGAGTGTGTGTGTATGTGTATGAAAACACAAGAAGTCAAGTGAACAGGGTATTTTGTAGTCGGGGCACTCGACAACAGCTCCCTTACTTGTTTTTCCATATGTTAGTCGTCATCATTTGGCAGTATATTGAGGGGTATATCTTCCGCTAGAAGTTGATATAGCGAGTACCAGTGTTAGTCGTCTTCATTTGATGGGTATATCTTCCGCTAGCAGTTGATATAGCGAGTACCAGTGTTAGTCGTCTTCATTTGATGGGTATATCTTCCGCTAGCAGTTGATATAGCGAGTACCAGTGTTAGTCGTCTTCATTTGATGGGTATATCTTCCGCAGCAGTGTATACGGTACAGTGTTAGTGTTGGGGTTATCCGCTAAGTTGATATAGCGAGTACCAGTGTTAGTCGTCTTCATTTGTGGGTATATCTCGAATTAAGGTTGGGTGGTGGGGATAGAGTGATATAGCGAGTACCAGTGTTAGTCGTCTTCATTTGATGGGTATATCTTCCGCTAGCAGTTGATATAGCGAGTACCAGTGTTAGTCGTCTTCATTTGATGGGTATATCTTCCGCTAGCAGTTGATATAGCGAGTACCAGTGTTAGTCGTCTTCTTTTGATGGGTATATCTTCCGCTAGCAGTTGATATAGCGAGTACCAGTGTTAGTCGTCTTCATTTGATGGGTATATCTTCCGCTAGCAGTTGATATAGCGAGTACCAGTGTTAGTCGTCTTCATTTGATGGGTATATCTTCCGCTAGCAGTTGATATAGCGAGTACCAGTGTTAGTCGTCTTCATTTGGCAGTATATTGTTGGGTATATCTTCCGCTAGAAGTTGATATAGCGAGTACCAGTGTTAGTCGTCTTCATTTGATGGGTATATCTTCCGCTAGCAGTTGATATAGCGAGTACCAGTGTTAGTCGTCTTCTTTTGATGGGTATATCTTCCGCTAGCAGTTGATATAGCGAGTACCAGTGTTAGTCGTCTTCTTTTGATGGGTATATCTTCCGCTAGCAGTTGATATAGCGAGTACCAGTGTTAGTCGTCTTCATTTGGCAGTATATTGTTGGGTATATCTTCCGCTAGATGTTGATATAGCGCGTACCAGTGAAGCATCATCTCATAGGCAAAACCAAATACGGCACAATAGATCACTATAGCCCAAGCCATATTCTCGTCATATTTGTCGTTCTTCGTTCTCATTAGGTTGTCTAGTCGCATCAAGATTTGCTCCAAAAATCTCTTACAGCATATGCCCACCCAGGGTAAAACTAGGTACACGTAATACTTGTTTTTATGGCCTCTATTAATTAGCCTTGGGCAGTAGGGCATAATTGATATAGTGGAGAGCATAGTGAGTGACGACAGGATTGCCGAAACGATAATATTCTCTAAAATATACGGATAACGATATACGAATCGAACCGTGTCCACATCGTCCACCTCCGTTACGATCATCGTCACCTGGGGACTGGCCCTGATAAAGGCTAGTATGCTCGTGGTATAGATGAACTTGCCAAGAAGATTTAGAGTCGCCATTTGATGGAGTAACAAAACTTTTTTGTTATTTTCAAAGTACAGAAAAATAAAATTTGGGATACGTTTGATGTTGCAGATTAAAATAATAATTGTGAAGTGAGTTGAGAGAGCTAAATGTGAACATAGTACCAAACAAAAAGTTGACAGATAAGCCTTGGGTTCCTTAAAATTGTGTGAGAAAACTACATACTATATATTTTGTTAATTGATTTTTCCCCAGGAGGCCTAGCCTACGCATAATACAATAACTACAAGGTAGCGCAACCACAAGTATGTCTTCTTTTTGATAGCTTTTGATAGAAGTTGCTTCCTACACCTGGAAATCGGAGCGACCATGTCAGTTCAATATACCGGAAAACACCATTCAATCATCGAACCAAGTCCGACTAAGGATATCGAAGCTGCGCAGTGCGCTACCTTGTAATTATTCAATCATGAAGTCAACGAATTCCATGAATGTCTCAAGTATTTGCTCTGTGAGAGTGCGCCCGAAACAAATGCGCTCAGCACAATAATGTCGTAAGGCCTTATAACTTCTATGCAAATCAAGGATGAGCTGGACCTGCCAATCGCCACATCAACAATAAGAAAGCGATTGATTGCAGAAAATTTCGACGCGAACCTGGACAAATGTGTACAGTTGAGACAAAAGTCGTAGAGTTCAATAAAGGTATTGCAAAACTACATTTTAGACGCCCTCCTAAGTAGTGGGTGCATTGTGAATCAGGTACCCATTGTTGCCTTTGATCTATATATATTTTTATACCCTGTTCCCATTAAAAATGGGGAAAAGGGGGATCATGAAGTTGTGCAAAAGAATGTAACAGGTAGAAGAAAGCATTTGCGAGCCTATAAAGTATATATATTCTTGATCAGCATCAACAGCCTAGTCGATTTAGCCATGTTCGTCTGTCTGTCCGTATGAACGCGTCGATCTCAGAGACTATAAGAGATAGAGCCACAGGTAGATGTAGGTAGATGTATACCAGATTCAAATCGAGTTTGTTTCAGATATGGAAAATTCCTCCCCCTTCCCCCTTTAAGCGCAAAAAACTGTCAAAGTTAGACGCTCAAGACTTTATATATATGTCAAGTAAGGCCCAATATCTATCTATTCTGAAAAGATCAATAAGATCGGACAAAAAACACCGTAGTTATATACGAATCAATTTTGCTTGTGGGAGGGAGGGGGGCCTTGCTTTGTCAGTTACCGCGTTTGCGTGTGCGTTCCTGCGTATGTTAGAGTGTGTGTGTGCATGTGTGAGTGTGTGTGTATGTGTATGAAAACACAAGAAGTCAAGTGAACAGGGTATTTTGTAGTCGGGGCACTCGACTACAGCTCCCTTACTTGTTTTCGATAGGAAATTAAAGTAAAATTCCGATTGCGATAGAAAAAAACACAGACAACCTTGAAATTTGACACCATCGCCTTTCTTTAGAAAGTTTTTGATAAGCCTTAAGCTTAATACTCAGAAAAATTAGAATAGCAGGCGTATTTGGATAATACGTGTAAAACAGAAGTCATGGACAATGCATCAATCGATGATTTCTTGTTGTATTTTTGCTGCAGAATAATTACAACTATTTCTTCTGCTTATATCCACTGAAACTTATTAAGCTGTTTCAACCTGGCAACAGAGCTAGCAAATAACAATTGAGCGCTTTCCGTTGTCTCAAAATAAGAGTTATTTGCGGACCTTTAAGCAAAGAGTCAGAGATGAGCCGTTCTCATCGGCTCTTGAACATTTCGCTCTTTGCTCAGCGAACAACCAATAATTTTAATTCCCCTTTGCTCTGTTCACTCGCTGACCGAATGGCTGTGAGTGAAAATTTAAAAGTCATTTGCGTTTGTGTGTGTGTATTTGAAAGCGAGGTGTCTGTGTGGGCTTGTGACTCACAGTTGCTAGGCAAATCAGATCACTTTGGGTCATTAAAAGGGCTGTATCTTCTAAAGAATTTCGAATTTAAGAAAATCCTTTAGGACGATATTCTCAAATATCCAAGCTATAAAAATATGCAAAAAAATCGACAAAAAAAATTTTGCCAAGCAGCAATACATAACTTACTGATATTTTGAAAATCTGAATCGAAAATAAGATAAATTTTAATTATAGTATTGAGAAATTATGTTTTAAGTTTCATTGCCAAAAAGACAAATTAAAGAAGTTAAGACCGTTCACGCCCACCCGCCAGCTATGCGACGCCCGCTGGCAGGTACAGAGACCTTGAAAAAAAGACCGTTCAGGCTGAGTTTTTGATTTTTTTGCTCAGCTGCTGACTCTCAATGTGCGAGCGCTCAGTCAGACCGCTCTCAATAAATGGTTATTGAACGAGCAAAACAAAAAGAACTCAACTGAGAATAGTCAACTGAAAACATAAACAAAGAGAATCGAAGTGTTCTGCTCAGAGCGAGAGCAAGCGTGCATGAGTTTTTTCGGTTTTGTTATTGAGCAGACCGCAAAGGGAAAAACGATCAATTGTTATTTACTAGCTCTGCCTGGCAAGCTACATATGTAGCAAGCCAAAATTAAACATTTCCTGATATTTTTCCTAATATGTTTTCTTTTGACATCTTAGTTAAAACTCTTAAGTTAAACTCTCCAATTCCTGACAAGGTTTAACAATTTTTTCAGTAATAAAACAATTTTCTAAAACTTTTAAGCACTTACAAATTCTGCACATGTTTCAGATAGTCTCCACTGTAATTCCTCGCCAGCAGCCAACTGCCACTGTATAGACCATCCGTCTCATGCTCATACTTGGCTCTCAGCAAAGCTCCAGCATTTTTGGTACCCTCCTGATTATCGGCCAAGGTCTTCAAATAGAAATCCGCAGGATTGCAGTTCAAAGGTAACTCATAGCCCAGGCTAGACAAAAGGAAATTGGTAAATTTATCTACAAAAATCTTCCCTCACTTACTCTGTGAAGAATTTGGCTGCCTGCTCGGGCCGTCCCTGAAACACAATGCGTCCTCCATCCATCAAAATGATGTGCGTAAACAGCTCAAATATATCCGAAGTGGGTTGGTGTATAGAGCAAATGGCTGCCTTTTTGTGGGTACCATTGGGACTATTGTTGAGCACACTCAATGTGGGCATCTCCCTCATGGCCTGCAGCAGACTCTCATGCGAATTGTCCACAATTTCCATTTCAATGGAGTTGCTACCGGCGCTCTCATCACTGGGCGTCTCAAAGGAATCTTCGCCATAGACCTGATTCAGCGAATGTTTGGCTATGCGTCGCCGGGTGCACAAATGACGCAGAGTCTTAATCACCGAGTAGGCACTAAAGCTATCCAGACCTGTGGTGGGTTCATCGCAGAAAAGAAAAATGGGATCGGTGATGAGCTCCTCGGCCAGGCTGAGACGTTTACGTTCACCTCCCGACAACTGTTGGATGCGGGTATGGGCGGAGTCACGCAGACCGACCGCCAGCAGAAGATCGGCCACACGCTGGCGCTTCTCTGCTTTGGTGGTGCGCCGATGCATTTTGAAGTGGGACTGTAAAGACATCGAGCACCAGTTAGCGGTTCGTTTTGCATCCCATTTCAGGACCTACCATAAAGTACAAATGCTCGTGGGCCGTAAAGGTTTTAACATTGATCTCAAACTGTGGCAGAAAGCTCGAGATGCGTGTCATCTGATGCCGCTCCATGGCCATACCATTTAAAACCACATCTCCGGTTAGGTTACCACGCAATCGTTGCGAAATCGCGGCCAACAGTGTGGTTTTGCCCGCCCCGGAGCCGCCCAAGATGGCGATGAGGTCGCCGGTCTTCATGTGACCGCTAACTATGGAAGCAGAAATCAGAGCAATTCCCACAGAGAACCTAGTAGCTTACCATCGTGTAGTATGCGCAATTCGCGCTTCTTGCGACACTCATTCCAAAAACTGTAGTTACTCTGCTCCTGGGCAGGTACATAGTAGTTCAGCTGCTTCCACTCCAGGCACAAAGCCGGTCCCGCCGTCTGTGAACTCGTGGACTCGTGCATTCCGTAGAAGAGTTCAATGCACTAGACACGCAACAAAATTTTGTGATCTTTCAGTCTCTCTCTCTCAGTGTACACTAGACTAGGTTTATCTTATCAAACCCGGCAGTGGATGCTTTAGTTAATATTTGCATATCACGATTTCCATTCACATACCCAGCGGGCGGGAAACCTTAAAACTCAGACGCGAATATGACACACAACTGTTCGCCTCAAAGACTAAGCGTTAACTGGGCAACGTCAAAGGCGGCCACATGGTTTTCTACCCCCAGCCAGCGCTCAGGTACCCCAAAGCACAACCCGCCCACCTTCACCACACACAGCAGCAGAGTAACATTAAACTTTTGACCGCATTTGGATTGCAAACTAATTTGTCGCTTATCAATCGGCGGCAGTTCCTCTGTGTCCGCCAGCCAGAGACGCCACACAGTCTCTTGTTCCCGCTCGTTGTGGTCTCAGTGAGTTGGACAAGAGGGCAGAAAAGCCAAGTTGGAGCAAAAAGAAAAGTCCAAGGTGTCGGCTCTTCGATTGGTAGATTGCTGCCCTTTTGATGTGCCACTCTTTTATAGATAGAAGGTTCGCACCTTTTGGACATATTTAGTAATCTGGATTATTTATCGATCAGTCAAAGGAACGGTAAAGATCGAACGAACGGTAGTTATAAGAAAAACACGCAATAATGATGGGCAGCACCGGCCGCAACGGCGATGGGCAGCATTTCTAAAAATTAAAAAAAAAATAAAAAATTAGGGAAATAAAAGAGGGCTAAAAAAAAAACACAAAAAAAAACACTTTTTCTTTTTATATAATAAAAAACAAAAAAAACAAAAAAAGAACAAAAAGGGGCGAGGTTTTTATTAAAAAAAAATTTAAAAAAATTAAGTATCAATAAAAAATTTCCTTCTGGTGTTCTTAAAACAATAACAGTGTTTACAAAACTTTTGTTGAGAAAAAAAACTTTTTTTGAAAAGGAGGGAGAGAGAAAAAAAAATAAAAGAGATAGGTTTAATATTGTTTTTTTAAAAAAAAGGAAAAAACACCGGGCACAAAAAAAAAAAAAAAAAAAACAGCGGGTTTTAACCGGGGGTTTTTTAAAAAATGAACCGAAAAAAAAAAAAAAAAAAAAAATATTTTTTTTTGCGTTCCATTAAATGACATTTATGCGAATACCCTTTAAAAAAAAAGATTGTCGATTCCGATAAGTAAATTTAACAATGATTGTTGAAAAAGCAATCGAACAAAAAGTATGATTGGTAACCGATTGATTTCCTTTAGTCGCTTCTTCCTGATTCTAGTACGTTGCATGCAAATGCATATTCAGTGCCTACGCCACTGGCTAAGTCAGTCTACCTTTGTGCAAGCATTCACCTTTGTGCAAGCATTGTCACCGGCAATCGTACATCGTAAGTCAGTAATCGCTAATCGGCCTTATCTGCTGAAAGGGCCCAATGATTTCAAAGCTATGTTTTGTAAGAGTTCAATTTCGTAAGTATGCAAAATGTCAAAATATTCGGAAATTCAGAAACAAAAATAGCCCTTCATAAAATATAAATAATAAAGAGCGAACCACTGAACCGAACCGAAACCGCGGTTAAGTTAGCTCCAAAAACCATTTAGTGAACCGAACCGGCGATTTAAAATCTATCGGCCCTGTTCCCAATTCCGAGTCGGTTTTCTCATCCTTGACGTAGGCCTTCCATTTCACTAAATGTGTCATTATATTGACACTCCATTTTCCCCAATATCTTCTACGAAAACTCTTCCAAAGTGGGAACAATGCAGTGCTTTGTTTTTATACTCTGTACCAGAGGTACACAGAGTATAATAAGTTTGTGCAAAAGTGTCCGTCTGTCTGTCCGTATGAACGCATAGATCTCAGAGATGGTAAGAAACAGAGGTTTGGCATGTAGGTTTATTTTCAATTTTTGCCACGCCCCCTCCCGCCCCCGCAAATTGGAAAAAACGCCATATCTCCCACAGTTTTATAAATAGAAGGTTCGTTCCTTCAGGACATATTTAGTGATCAGAATTATTTATCAATCCGCCAAGGGAATGGTAAAGACCGGATGAACGAGAGTCGAGTTAAAAGAAAAACAAGTAATTATGGGCAGCACCGGTCGCAATGGTGATGGGCAGCACTTCGCAGATACAGAGTATAGTCGGGCTTGACCGACTTTCTTACTTGTTTTAGTTCACTTACTTTAATTTGATCCAGAAAGGGTTAATAATCATACGGCCCTGTCCCGAATTCCGAGTCGGTTTTCGTGTAAACGTTAATTTTTCTAATGTATAGTTCATAGTTTTATATGAAAAGTAAACAGAATGTCTATGGCTACTAGATCCGGTCGTTTCTTTTTGACGAATTAAATCCACTTGACATTGAGCAATCGGTTTCAGCTGCTTAATTCCCCCTACAATATAAGTTATTATAAAAATAACAGTAAGTTGTAAAATTTAGATTAAAGTATCTAAATAAATAAACATTTTATTTAAAAAAAAAAACTGCTTAAGCGATTCCGATTTTCGTCAAACCTAATCTTGTAACCTTTGAAATGATTGTGAACTTCCATTTAACATTGTTAAATTTAAATGCTAAATGCAAACGTTTACACGAAAAACGACTCGGAATTCGAAACAGGGCCGATAGTGTATAGATGACCTTATTGTGGCCAACTTAATTTAAGGATAAGTATAAGTTTGTTTCGGGACTTCGCAACGTAAGCGAATTCTTGCTTGACATTTACTTCGTTTATGCTATAAAATTCATGATTTCTTCTATTTGCAAAATCAAATTTGTTCCTGTTTATGCTGCTTTTATGAATTCACAAAATGATCCGCGCATAGATGAGAAAACAAACGATCTGGCAACACCAGTGCAGCCTTAAGTTGGCTGCGCCTCTGCATTTCATGAATTGATAACAATCGCCTATATAAGCTAATGAAGTCGAGTTCGAACTTGAGAACTATACGGACTGAACAGAACAGAAAAACGTCTGAATCCAACAATGCCAATGTTGCTATTAATTCGACCACTTCATTAGCTTATATAGGCAATTGTTAATGGCTGTTGGTGTGGAAGCGGTAAGCATCTCACTGTTGAGTCTACATTGGTAGTAGACGAAACGTGATCATGTCTGGGAAACCTTAACCTGCTTGTGTCTAACATCTTCTTCTTAACTAATCTATTATATTTGTTCAGTGACTCTTGATTAGTGCATTATATCCTGTGACTATCAGTCAGGGGCCTTCTGCCTGTGATTCTTCAGTGACTCGGGTTCAGTGAATTTTTTTCAGAGATTCTTTTTCGGTGACTCATGTTCAATGTTCAGTGACTCCTAGAATTTCAATTTATTCAAAATATCTCAAGAGATCGTCATGCCTTAAGAAAAGTTGACGAACAACTTCTTCAGTGAACCTTGTTCATTGACTCTTGTTCAGTGCCTCCTAGACTAGAATGAACAAGTAAACATGAGCTTAAAAAGTTGCATTTGTTCAGTGACTTTTAGTCAGTATCTTATGTTCTGTGACCTCCTGCCCAGTGAACTATTTTCAGTGACTTAGTGACTCTTCTTCAGATACTTTTGTTCAGTGACTCATGATTAGAGACTCGCGTTCTATGACTCTTGTTTAGTGCCTCCTGCTCAGTGTTTCTTGATCACTGACTATAGTTCAGGCACTGATATTTCAGTAGCTCCTAGAATTTCAATTAATTCGAATTATCGCCTTGGGAATTGTTAACGAATAGTTTCGATGAAAAGACTCACCTTAAAGAGACAAGTGAGCATTTTCAGTTAAATAGACAACATTTACCCAACACTTACCCTAACACACAATACACACTCTTGGGGTTTTGTCTTGGTACTACAGAAACCAAATTAAAGTGTCATGATAGAAGCTAAAATCGTCCGTATAAATTCCACAAAGAATCTTATCACCAAAAAGTCACTTTCACTGTTTTACAGACACAAATAATCATTTAATGTGTTGTTGACATGAGAAATTTGTAGATGCGTTGACCCGAATCTGGTAAAGTCTATCAGCAGTTAACCGAAGCTGAAATACTCTTGAATAAGACTGCAAGAGCCTACTTAATGAGAAGGAAGCTACCTTAAGATTGACAAGCATTTGAGCAGTCTTCATCATCATAAACATAAATCAGTTTTGCTGTCGTCTGTGAACTACTTACACTGTCTCCAGTAACTTGGATGAGGTCGTTATCTCATACGATTTGTATAGTGCAACAATGTTGCCTTCTGTAGCTGAGATTTGATACAGCAAAACTACTTTTAGCTTCAAGGTGAATACAGATGTCGTCATCAAAACTTAAAGCTTATCATTGTGCTAAACACGCTGATACTTTTATTAAAATCCATTACTAGGACAGAGGCTCTTTCAAAATCAAAATTTTGTGTTTTTCGATTACAATTGTAATGTTAAAAGGTCTTTGGTACTTGAATTGAAATGGTTCTGTTAGAATTTGACACTTCATCAGTCACCGGTTTTTCACATTATATACAACGAAATGGATTTTTTGTTTGGTTCTTTTATGCTATTGTAACTCCAATGCGACCCGTTAGCGATTTATTGCCCAGTTCAATTTGTATTAGGAATATAACAATGGCCATTAAAGCGCTGATGAACTGTTGAAGAAAAATTCAACAAAGAAAATTATAAACGGGTTTAAAATAATCTGTCAGCAACCTACCCCACCCAAAGCCAGAGTGTCCAAGTCAACAATACCGCAGGCAGTAATTGAATGTTGCTCATCAGCCTGAAGCTGCAGAAGAAAGCGATTAATGACGCGTTCCAGACGGGCTTCACATACCTCCAATTGATTTAGAAGAAGTTTTAGTTGACATTTCTAAAAAAGAGAATATAAAAAGTACTTGACTTTCTTTCGAAGAACAAAATCAGGGTATAGACCTAAACTTAGAACTGAAATCAGGACCAACAGTTTTAATCTTTTTTATGTATGGGATCAAAGAATCGTTATTCTTGAACCGAAAAGACCGTTTTAGATCCTGAACTTTGTATCAGTAAAGTTTTCCTGCTTATATGTTTGGAGAATGAATACAATTTGTTGTATTTTTGTACAAAATCTTTTAAAATAACAAAGGTTCTATTTCTTTTATATATGTTTCGGTTCAAAAGAAACCAAAGAAGACGTTTCTAGACTTAAACAAGAATGTAATACGAAATCTTAAGAATCTCACCTGCTCCAGCACTCGCTTATTGCCCACCAATATAAACCAAATGCGTCCACCATGTAGAATCAACCAAAGTACACCATAGACCACCATTATCCACTTATTCCAATCGGGATGCTCAAAAAACTTGAACATTCTGAAAATTTCCTCAAAAAAGCTTACCAAAGAGTTGCCCATATTAAGTAAGAGCACCAAACCAAATTTGTCCACAAGTCGTCTATGCAACTGATCCACTCCAGAACAGGCTAAGCTCATGTTTTCCAACACTAAACCGATTTCCCCGCCAGCATCCACCATTACGGCAAAGGCTTTCTCATAGCGTGCATCTAGTTTACTCATACCAGACGGTGGCTTTTGGCGATCTATCAACTGCTCCAATTGCTCACACATTTGTAGCTCCAATAACCAGAGAAAACTTAAGTCCATATCATATTGCATCAGACCAAGACTTATCATCAGAGCAGGCAAATTATGTATACTGTTGCTTGTCCAGGTTTTCGACCAGTTGAAATCATGGCTAACTATATCCACCGCCAGGCAAGTGACATGGAAACCCACTATTAGAACTAAAAGTTGACGCAACTGCCGACCCAGTCTGTCATAGAATAGAGTGGCCGCCTTCTTTTCACAGCAAATAATAAGCTGCAGTTGCTTCAGTTGGGCAGGTAGCTCCTTCTGGTAGATGCCTTTCCGGCCCATGGCCTGGTAAACCAAGAGACCAGTGATTAACATATTGCCGGGATATTCCATAAGATAGAACAGCTTCTCAATTGTCAGCATTTCGGCATTAAAAGTGATGCAGCTCCAAATGCTAAAGCACCAAACATAACCCAAGAGCAGCACACACCAGATGCAGTGCATATAACGAACGCAGCGACGTCCATTACTGGGGGACACAGCCAAACAACGACTGAGGGTTAGCAGGAGGCTAGCCCAGTGGCTGTAGAAACTAGGACCTTTCATGTGAAGGTGGTAAGGCATACTAATTGATTGTGAATGGATGTCAACTGAATCATTTGGTTGGAGTGATTAATGATAAAATGCTGGACAAGTGGAAGGAGTGGTTATTGATATATCTGAGTCACTAATAGCCTTGCAAAAGTCTAAGTGACAAAATGTTCTTCAGTCAATTTGCAGAGGGATTCACCTAAGTAAGCTCAAAACAAAAAAGAAAGCAGGTCATGACCAACTGTAATATGCGTAGCCTTGGTATAAAAAGATTGTATACGTAGTCCAGGAAGATATCGTTACTTACGAACGCTTTTATGGATCCTGGTCATAGAGGGTTATCGATTTCTGCTAAAAGGTTTGTTCCAGAGTTTTAAAACAGTCGTACCATTTTTTAAACTTATCGATCTGCAGGTTCATAGACTTGAATCAAGTTAATTTTAGAAAACCGATCAAAATTAAGACCTGCACGGCCTTACTATTGTTTAAAGCAGGTCTGCAAACCGCTATGGAGTCGGAGTTTCCAGGATTTTTAAGAGGTCCGAACCGATTATGAATCGGAGCAGAAAAATGTTATTCTTCCGAACGTGAATTGGACGGAAAAAAATTCAAAGGGTTCGGAAAATTTTGTTCTATTAAATTTTTTCTGTCTGCTGTCACTTACTTATTTAGAAAGTGACATTAGCTTGCAATGAAACATAATGTATAGTTGAATAATCGTCAAGAGAAACTAATGAAATAAAGCATTATGAAATGGGATCTTTAGCTAAGGACCTAAATGACCTCCGAATATGAAAGGTTTTAGGGCGATTTACTTTGTGAATTTTGTAAAACAACTACTTAAGCAAATTCGAATTCGACAAATTTTGTCGAAAGTGTAAACCGAAAAAAGCCTGTTTATTTCTTTCTTTGGCGGAACTCCAAGATTTCTCCTAAATTGTAATGTTTCAAAGTATTGGGAAAACTTTCATTGTACACAAATGTTTCCCGAAAGAAATGTGTGAACCGTTTCTTGTTCAGGAGCTCATAAAAATGAAAAGGTCGGGCCGAAAAACCAAGCTGATCCTGCTCTTTGGTTTTGAGTTCTGAACTGGCTTTCAAATATCATTTTCAATACGCGTCTTTACTAAATAATCGATGCAATGATCCAATACTTTCCAAGTGTTTTTAGGTTTAAAAAGCTTAGAAAATATTTATGTTCTTAAAGATAATTCCTTTAGTTTGGTTTTTGAACCGACACTTTTACCTAATTTATTTTATTAGGTACAGTGAACAGCTTGTTTTGAAAGACTCTAAAAACCTGAACCAAACTGGTTGAGATTACAGCTTTATAGCCATTTCTTATAATTTTTTAATAATTATCAGCCATAATACCATTTTCGTATTCGCAAATACAACAACAAACAACCGGTATCAAATCGCAAAACTTTTGCGAATGGGAGCATGGCAGTATATGATTTTTAAAAACAATACATTAGATGTCAAACTTTTTTCACAAAAAGAGTTTAATACATTTTCTCTAAAAGCCAACAAACCTTGATCAAAAAGACCAAATTATCAACCAAATAAACTAACCCCTAAAAAAAACTAATCAAAAAATACTAACGCCTCTACCTGAAATACCAAATACTGCTCTGTTAATTAACAGAGCCGCTACCTGCAGCCGGCTCTCTGTACTAGTTTACAGTTGGCCGTCGAACGATTCGTACATAGAATTTCAAAATGCTTCAAAACGATGCGGTGCGCACCTTGCAATATGACAGCGAAATACGCGTGGCCCAGCAGTCAGATTCTGCAGAACCCAGAGGTAAATGCATTAAATTTATATTAAATGAAAAAATTTTACATGAATCAGACACCTGTTGGGATTAACTGGTGGGGGCTAGTGCCTAGTGGTATGTGTCACAGTTCGCACCGATTGGCTATATCTTATCAGCAGTTGTTTTGTTGTGGGTTTTATGGTCAACGCCGTCGCCGACTAAAGTTTCTTTGTTTTGAGTAAAGTATCGATCGCTTTTTTATATATTGTTTGCAGAATATGAAGTTTGCTTATAACGTTTCGTTCTATTGCAGTTTATGATGCCCAAATCAGCATTACCTCACAGCCACGACCTGCCTCAGAGATCATTTCTCGTATACCCTTACCCATATCGACTGTAACTGGTAGTCGCACCTTTATTCCCTTGGCTGGATATGATTGCCTGGCGGACATACCTTCGGTGCATATTGAACAGACGTTTGAGTTGAACGAATGTGAGTATATCGAAATGGAATTTTCTCTGATCTCGAAAATGATCACGGACTGCCAGGGGAGGTGAACCAAGTGAGCTTGTTCCCTTTATAGATCAAAGAAAGAAAAACTTTTCAGGAAATCACCGGCTTTGCAATACCAATATTTCCGTTATAGCAACAAACTAAACCCAAGAGAGTGCAGAGAAATTGGACTTATAAGCAGGGAATAAAACCGAAAGAAATAGCGGTTTCGGTTACGGTTATGGTCATTAAAATTAAATGGTTTCGGTTACGTTTCGGTTACGGTTTCGGTTACGGTTCCACTATAAATTTATCACCAGAAAATAGAAGTTCGACACTTACTTGTGTATAAGGAACTGCTAGTACTACTTTCGATAAGTCATATAGTTCTGGGTATTTAAGAGAATTTTCTTCCCACCATTTAAGTATATTGGTACTAAAACTCAATCTTTTTTTAACATTAAGAAACGCATATTTTGTTTCGGTTACGGTTAACCAAAGTAAAATTCATTTCGGATTCGGTTACGGTTACGCTCACTTAAAAAATTTATTCCGGTTACGGTTCCGGTTTGTTTCGGTTATACCAGTTAAAAATAACAGTTGTTGTTTCGGGTTTAATCCCTGCTTATAATAAAGTGCTTAGATATATAAAAACAAAGTACTTAAAGCTGCCTTTACACTTGTCATACTTATATCTTTACAGAGATTATCTGACTATAGTATAATAGCAAAGCAAATATCTCTTAATATTAATAATATTAAATTAGCCTTCTTTGATGATAGGACAGGTTCTATTTGATAAAAGTTACTCTTTAGAGAATTTACCAAATACCTCATAAGTATCCTTGATTCTATTCACTGTTTCATTGATACTAACTCACATCTCACTGATTTGGGATCAGAACCAGACCCGGTATCCCAAATTCGATACTAGTTATTCTTAAAACTTTTAACCCGAAAACTTCCATAAAAGATACGGATACGTAAGACAGTTACACTCAGGCCTGTCGAAAGCGGATTCCGGGCCCCGGGGGTTTTTCTCATGTTGCACCTAGTTTTTTTATGTTTTCGCCAAAAATCCGGGCTCCGGGCACGGGGGAAACAACCCGGTCTATTCTCGAAACTTAAAAGTGAAATTTGAATAGAAAACAGATACGCAAATTTAATCGAAAACTACATACATTTTAATTTTTCGAACAGCATCTGGTAGTGCAAGTTCAGACCATGAAATAAAAATAATAAAATAATTCATCGCGTTCAGCAGCATAAACAACCAAAAATCGATTAATTTTGTTAGATTGTGTTGATGAACGGGCGTGATTTGCAGTCATGATTGCTAATTTTCGTGATTGTGTTTGGTGTGAATGCAAGGCCTGGTTGTTGCGGAGGAGGAAAGCTTGGAAAGCTCTCAATCGTTGTTCGAAGTGACAGTACAACATTATATAATGGAAGAAATCAAGAATCATTTCAGGATGTTCCGTGCATCGTTTGAAGTACCAAAAAGTTATGGCCATCGGCTATTTGAGTTTGTTCTGTACATTCTGGTAGAGCTTGCGCATGAGGCCTGTTGGCAATGATTAAGTCTTTTATAACCGAAAACAAGTGCACCCAATTATTTTGCAAGGTGAATGTGACGGCACAGACCGATTCATTGACATATCTGCGAGTCTGCTAGCCAGGATGATAATTGGAAAGTCAGCCTACCCTGCCAGAGGCAGGCAAGAAATACATTCACACTTTTGCATTGGTGTGTGTGGGAGCAGCGCAATAATTGCGCTCAATTTTAGTAGCAACGACTGCGTCAAGGCGCAAGCCGAACACGCAACGCGACGGCGCTTGTACAGTTTCTTTCTGTGTGTGTGGGAGCAGCGCTGCTTAGAAATTTTTCCTATGCACACGAGATAAGAATGTGCCTGCCCCTGTTTTATACCCCTGCAGAGGGTATTATAAAATTGGCGGGATGTTTGTAACGCATAGAAGGAAGCATCTCCGACCACATAAAGTATATATATTCTTGATCAGCACGACAAGCTGAGTTGATTTGGCCATGTCCGTCTGTCTGTTTCTATGCTATCTCTTACGGCAGTTTGAAAGCTATCTTCACCAAACTTTGCACGAAGTCTTGTGGTACATATACGCTGCACATTTGTCGGAATACAGGAATACCCCTCGGTAGATTTCTCCAGCCTGGCCGCCTGAAATTCCTCAAAAGAGAGCATGCCGAATTTCCACAACCGCATGTAGGCTTTCAATATCTAAGCGATAATGTAGAAACCCTAAATTTTCGTGTGGCTTTTATATTGCTGTATAAAAAATGCAGAAGTTATTTGAAAATAAGCTGGTTTTCTCAAGTCGTGTTCTATTAGCCTATGTCGAAGCATTACTTAACTTTTCAACATTATTTGTTTTCTTTTTTATTTCTACATGTAGCATATAGTTTTCTACACGCCGATAACTTTCTGTTTTCTACATTCATTAAGGGAAATTTAGCGGGATAAACTACGTTTCGTTTAGGATTGCCGTTTCTACACGCGGCTTGTAGCTAATTTTATATTTGATTCATCACCCCTCTCTCCCTTTTTTTCTTCTTTATCTAAAGCCCTCACCGCAGTCTCTTCAGAGAATCGTTATGTTGTACGTTCACCATTGGGTGATGCCATTTTTGCTGCCTCTGAAAGTTCAACAGAAAACAATCGTCTTGTCTGGGGATCTGGACGACCATTTCAAATGCATTTACTGGACAAAACCCATCAGGAGGCATTGGTATTTCGCAAGAAATTGGCATTGGGGTCACTCTGCTGTCAGCCCAAAAATCTAGAGATATGGATACCACCGGGCAATGTTTTGGGACGTGTGGTACAGTCGCCGACATTTATGCAACCAGAATTTTTCATAGAAGATGGGAATACGGGTCAGCCGATCTTCTGTGTGGAGGGACCCGCCAATTCGGGTTGCTGTTGCTTTTGCCTGCCCAAAGAGTGCTACTTTAAGGTGAGTTAAGGCATATAGTTTATAAAAAAATAGATGTCAATGAAAGTTGTGTCTACAGATTCATTCGGGTGGAGATCTACGTGCATCGATTGATCACAAATGGCTGGCAAGCAAATCGCAATATACAACAAATATATATTTTAGTGATGTCAAACTGACGGCCAAGGAGCGTGCCTTGATACTGGGTGCAGGATTTTTGCTGGTGAGTTAAGGGGGGAAGAAATGGTAAAGCCATCGTATCTATCTTGGCAAAGGCCTGTGCCTGCACTTTGTTCTTGGATCTCTCCAACTTCACAAACCAAAGTCCACTCCACCTTCATTTCAAACTACATAAATTTTACTTACCTTTTCCTGAATTTTCCACTAATTCCCATTTTTCCTTGCTCTATTTTTCTTCCCCAGGAATACATGTACTTTCAGACGCGTTTTTAAGGGTATTTTCACATTGATTTCTTTATTTTTTTGTCATTTTTTTGTATAAGATTTTGTTTCTCAGTTTGTGTTTTTTTTTTTTTTCTTTCTTTTCTTTTTGATATAATAAATCACTTCATTTCTATACTTCTTCTTGCATACATTCAATTTATATATAATATATTTTGTAATATATATAGCTTTCATATAAGAGCTATATACAGCAGTTTGTACAATAATTTTCATTTATCATCTAACAACTTGATGTAGTTTCTTTTTAACTAATCCAAAACTTAATGTTTATATGACAACATAATGCTTATTTACAATTTAGTTTTTTTTTTCTTTTCTTTCGTTTTGCTTTAGCTAAATACAAAAAGGAAAACAAACAATTAAAAAAAAAACAGAGTCTCGTGGTCTCATTGTTGTTTTAAGAATAAAAACTAAAAACCAAGTTAACAACTTCCAAAGCAAATTTCAAATAAGGAAGAACTACGTGATTTGCAAGGGGGGGATTGGAAAACGGGGGATTGTGTATGTGTGTGTGGTTGGTTCTTTTAAGGGGCTAGGCCTTAGAAATTAAAAATATTTCTTTTTTTTTCATTTTTGTAGATTAGACTCACAGCACTTTCTAGCATTTCGATAGATCGATTTCAGGGGTGCTTACAGAACATAGCTTATAACTAGGGCTAGCGTACATGGTACCCGGGTTTATGTATATATATATATGGTATATACTTTATAAGGGAGTTCAAGTTGAGGGAAGTTGTTCAGTTTGTTGACGACAAATTTCTTAAATTAAATACTTAAGAGGCAAATCGATGTGGCTTATACATACAAGGGTTTTATATATATGTATATATAGGGAGGGTTGAAGGTGCTTTAGGGTTACTTTCAAATGAATTTATACTATTTTTCAGTTTAACTAATTTGATTTATATAAAAAAAAGTTTTTCCTTGAGGCAACCCTAAGAGTTGTTTCTACCCAGGCAAAGGGGGGTTTTGATATGTCTTCTAATGAACTCAACCCAGTTTACAGAAAATGCTTGATTCTGGTTTATTTCATTTAAAAAAAATCCAATTGACTATAGAATAGAGAAGCTCAGCTTGCCCTTTTGTGTTGTTAAAGTCATGGTTATTATTTGGAGATTAAATAGAAACAGAATCTGTACCGAATCTTTGACTTGAGTGCCCTTCCGAAATAGATCACCCTTTTTCAGAAAAAGTTTGACTATAAAAAATGACTTTTTAACAGAGCTCGTAAATAACAATTGAAATTTTTTGCCTTTGCGGTCTGCTCAATAACAAAACCGAAAAAAAACTCTCGCTCTGAGCAGAACACTTCGTTTCTTCTTGTTTTTGTTTTCAGTTGACTATTCTCAGTTAAGTTTTTGTTGTTTTGCTCATTCAATAACCATTTATAGACAGCGATCCGACTGAGCGCTCGCACATTAAGAGTCAGTAGATGAGCAAAAAGCCGAACGACTCACCTCAAAGGGTCTTTTTTTCTTTTATTTGTTTTGTGTGAGTCGCAAGCCCAAACAGACACCTCACTCACACATACACATCGTCGCTCGCGACGATTTGCTCTTGAGGGCAGAGCAAAATGTTAACAAATCCATTGGTTGTTCGTTGAGCACTGAGCGATTCGTTCATGAGCCGATGTGAACGGTTCATCTCGGACTTTTTGCTCAAAGGGTCCGTAAATAATTGTTTATTTTTGGACAACGAAAAACGGTCAATTGTTATTTGCTAGCTCTGCTTTTTTTAAGTAAAATATATATTAGTTTTTTCACGGGTAAAGCTAGTTCGAGTTCAAAAATTATTATTTATGAAAAACATCTTGTACTTTTCTCTAGTAAAAAAACTTTTTATCAAAAATCATGTTCATATTTGTCAATCCCCCTCGATTCATTTTGCAATACAAAATAGTTTAAATTTCAAATTAATAAAGAAAGTTCAAATAGGAAAGTTAAATGTAGTCAAAGGTGTAATAATTTGACTGAAAAATATAACAAATTTTACTTACAAATTGAAATCGATTAAGAAATTCTAAGGTTGGTAGCCATTAATTCAGTTTCTTATCAAAAAATTGAGTTTAATGCGTATCGAAATCGGTTCTCGAATTTTTGATCCTGAAATTGCGACTATTTTTTACTGGCCGAACGTGTGAAAAGATACATGCATTTTCGATTTTGTTTATAAAAAGTTGTAGACATTGAAAAATCTGACCTACTGTCCAGCAACTTGTGGAAAATCATTAGATTATTAGTTATTGAAATTTCTAGAAAAACGCTTAGAACTAGTAATGAAAATGTTCATGGTTTCTTAGCTCCTCAATTTCTAAGTTTATAGAATGATTCATACAAGCTGGAAGCTTAATAACACATGGTTAATATTTGTTTTAAATGATTCGGTAAGGATTTTGACTGTATCAATGTCGCTTTCAGAAAATGACTAAGTAATATTCTAACCAAAATCTTCGTCAAATAGGCTATTCACACTGAGCACACCTAACATCCAAAATCATTAGTCATAATGACTCTGCCCTATTTAATAATTTGACAAAAAGTTTAAAAATAGCTTAGCAAATAGTTATTAAGCATTTAAACTCAAGATGTGGGAAGTTGGATGTGCTCAGTGTGATTAGCCTTTAAGTGTCTGAAGTGTCCAATTTTCGAACATTGACTATGAACTAAATGTAGTTCGAACCAGCGAACCGAAGCCCACAAAATGTTTCTAGTTTACACATTTGCTAGATTTTTTCAGTGTTTAAAAAACTGCAATAAGTTTCATTTCGTCTGCTTTTGATTCTGCCTCTGCTTTTGAAAAAATTCAAAAGCAAAAAACAATATCTGAATAAAACAAAAAAGCAGCAGCAGCAGTCGTCGCTTAGTGTTTTACTCTTAATTGCCTTGCCTCTGCTTTCGATCAGGTGCGCAAGTCGAAGCTGCTGCTTTCGATCAAACGCACAAGTGGGCGGCAGCGCCGTCGTTACAAAACGACTGTTTTCTGCTTTAGCGTTTTGCATGCTATAACAAATAAAATATGGCGCCAAAACAACCCAGCAAGACAAGTTCGAAGCGCTCCAAATTATGTGTCTGAAAAGAGCAGAGCTTAGAAGCGTTTTCGGAGTAAAGACACACATTCAGAGTAGGATTAGACTCAGAAATCTTCCACATTAAGTGCAACCGTGTTTATAGGAAAAAACGCTCATTCCAGACACTTTTTTGTGCACATTATGACGGTGAATGCTCGTAAAATGTCGAATCGCAATATGTTGCTGGGTGCCTAGATAACTTATGTGTTTCATGGGTTTTTAAATGCTTGGGAAGGTGAAAGCACTTATATTCGTGTCAGAAAAGAGTCAAATTAGACTTAAAAAACTTCCCCATTAAGTGTGACCGTTTTCATAGAAAAATCAAGCTCTGTCCGGACTTTTTTTTGTGCACTTTACGACGGTGAATGCTCTTAAAAAAATTAAACAGGGGATCAACTTGTTTGCGCGGCGCTGTTGGACTTGAAAATCCGAACACTTTGTACCGCCTTGTGCTTGATAAAAGCAGAGGCAAGGCAATTAGAAAATCAGAACGGCGTTTGAAATCGTCGGGAGCTGTGAAATAAAGGCGACGTTACTGAGTGAAACAATTTAAAACTCTTTTATTTCGCTTAAAGAAGATTTTGATAGTACAAAATTTTTCAAAACAGGATTAAAGAAATCGGTGTTTATGGGTTAAGAACAACTATAAAACATAAAATTTTGCCTATAAATAAATCAAACAATACATTGAGAAAGACATGACAAGATAGTGTAGAACCAAATCTTTTTAAAGGCTTTTAGACTAATTTTCAACAATTTTGAAAAATGGGAGAGCCGCGATATCACAAATTAATCATTAACAAAAACTTGAGGAGTTTGGAGCCCTTAGAGATTCAAGAAGAACCAAGTTATAAGTGAAATGATAGATAAAAAGTAATTTTGAAAACGACTGAAAAAGTTTCCAAATGACTCGAAAAAGTCGAAAATGATCAGAAGAACGCGCAAATCGACTATTCAAGAAGACCGGCTAGCCATTTTCTCCCGACAAAAGCATCATTTGTAATCAGTTAACGAGCGCATCTATGACTATTTTAATCAGACCGAGGACACGAAAAAGACTCGAATGTTGGCTGGAATATTTATATATCGGGAAAGCTGGATTGTTAACGTAATAAAAGGTTCTCAGACTTATCATTTTTAATGGAAAAACTTGCATTCAAGGAATTTACCAGCCTAGCCTTTACCTTTCTTAAAAGTTGTAAGATGTACAGACTTTGCAATGAAAATCTGAAATGTTTCAGTATTTGAATGTTTAGCAAAGTTTTGTTAATCAGAAAAGTGTAAAATCGCTTAACTTTCAACATTTTTAAAGAAAATTTTTCCTTAAATTTTTCCTTCCACTTAAATGGAACATAAAAGCAAAAACTAACAGATTTTCATTGTAGAGTAGTAACAATATGGTCTATAGGTTTAACGGATTAACTCATGAAGTCTATGACGGGATTTACATAGAAGAAAAAGCAGTGTTTAATAGGAAAGAGTGAGGAATTATAGCTTAAACCTTTATATGACTTTTCTGTAAAGGAAACATAAAAATTGTATGAAGTTCTGACTGTGAAAGATTTGAAAAGTGGCAAATATCACCACTATAATTCTATTCTTCAAACTCTCTTTAAAGCTTTACTTTCAAAAACAGTTGGAGAGCTTTCAGTCTACGCGAAGCTTTTCCTCCAGATGACTGAAATCGTTTTTCAAAAATTAAATAAAGAATTTCATGGCTACCATAAATTAAATCTGCTAAACTTTCTAGTTCATTAGAAGACCAACACGAAAACCCCCCAAAACTCCTGAGTCAACCCCACCTTCATATTTGCAGTATAAGTTGGATTGGTCTTAGGCTAGAATTAGTGTATAGTATGTGTGTGGTTGTGTGTGTGTGTGCCCAAATTGCGATATGCTTAGACATTTGATATGCGCTCGTTGGAGTTTTGGTCATGTGGGCGCCCACTTGGATAGTAGGGGCTTGGAAACTGTTGACAGAGTTGATAGTTGATGCTTGGTTGTTGTTGATGTTGTGGTCAAGTGGGCTGTAGCATGTACATATACTGTCAGTTGCCAGCCGCCACAGTTAACGTGGCTAAATCCTGAGATCTTGCTCGCTTCTCTCCGCTCTCCGCAGGATTGTCGCTCTCCTCGCCATTGCTACTGAAACTGCCAGGCAATCGACGTTTCAATCCATGATGTGTGCTCAGACCATTGGTCACTGTTTCATCCTCGGACATGGAACTGGCACGCTGTGGTGTATTACCTGCACTATCATTGTCCAAGGAGGCAATGGCCGAGGCAGCCGCACTATTTGCGGCACTAAAACCATCCTCGCTGGCACTATCCTGCGAGGTGGGTGGCTCTTGGCTGCTGCTGGCCAGCTGCAGCATGCCCGATGGTGTGGTATAACCACTCAGCTTATTGGGATCTTTCTCGAGCAGTTTTTGGGCCAGTAGCTTAAGGGAGATGAGCGAATTCTCGCAATCGCTGGTATCAATCTCAGTCAGGCTAATGCCGGCACGCTCAATTTCGGCATAGGTGCCAAAGGGCAACTTTTGCAGACATTCCAGCTTCTGGACATGCGTCTTGGAGCGCAAATGTTTGGCCAGATGACCGTGAATGCGAAAGGCTATTTTGCAGTCGGTACACTCAAAGGGACGCGGATTAGAGGTGGTGGGCACACCAAATGTGGAAGTCATCATCACCTTGTTCTTGTGTGCCTCGGAGCGTTCGTGCTTCTGGAGATGGCCTTGGGTGCGGAAGGAGATGCTGCAGGGCTCACATTTGAATTTACGCTCCATGTAGTGTATGTTCATGTGCAGGGTAAGCTGATGCTGGCGCTGGAAGGTTTTGCTGCAAATGCTGCACGTGGGACGAGCATCGCCACCGGCCAGAGGCGGAGGTGGCGGTACACCGCGTGTGGGATACGAGGAGACGGCAGGTACTTCAGCTTTGCTGCTGCTGGGAGTGGAAGCTCCTCCACAGGAGGTTTTAAAGCCATCTTCGCTTACTATGCGGGTGGGAGCTGCCGTAGAGGTGGCAGCATTAGCAGAGTTGCTTAGCACTCCACTGAAATCAGTGGCATCTGGTTGCTGGACTGCAGCTGGAAGATTGGCATTGTGCACTGGCTCGTTTGCAAGAGGTTTTTCCTGTTCCACATGTACTTCAACACTCTCTTCTACCAATTCCTCCTGAGCCAAGGCAGGCGTAATGGCTATTTCAGGCGCCGGTTGAGCCTCTGGTGTTTTGACTTCATGCACCTCTATGCTGGGCAATTCCTTGATGCTCATCACTGGCCTTGAGGAACTCACACTAGTGACCACCATGTAACTGCGACTAAACTGACTCTGCTTCATTTTGGCATGCTGCAGTGCCTGCTCTTTGATATAGGTCTGCAGCAGCACATCTTCACCCTCGGCTTCGGCATGTTTGGCCTGCTCTTCCATTTCAGCTGAGATGCGCACCTTATCCGATACCGAGATGAGGGTCTTCATAAAGCCACACTCATTGCCCGAGGTGCCAAAGATGACATCATGCATCTGCTGGGCCTGAGACTTGGGTAGCTCTAGTGCCTGCGAGGTGGAAGCTACAATTAATGAAGAGCTGCGTGGTTTGGTTAAATCCATGGGAGCACTCTCATCACTGGCCACACTACGCTTGGGCTTAGACTCCTCGGGATTGGAGTAATACTGTTCCTGCTTTTGATAGTCAAACGGCGGCTTGGGTGAGGTAAAAGAGCAAACCAAACGCTTGGGCTGTGAGCCTGAAGAGCCTATGCTATTGGCTGGACTGGTGGCGGGTAGAGGTGTATCCAGTGTGGGTGGATATGGCGATAGACTCTGTGGTATGGGCGGTGTCATGGAGAGTGACAGCAAACAGCGAGCTGCCTCATGCTCTTTGAGGCGGGACTTGGACTCGTCGGTATCTGTCAAGTAAAAGAGTTGAGTAAAAGTTGTTGAAAAACTAAGTAAGCACACTTACCACTGCTCTCGGACTCATTGTCACTGTAGTCATCCGAATCAGATTCACCCGCCATGGAAGAGGTACGTCCTCCAGCCGAGGTAGACGACTGCTGATCAAAGTCCACATCTGCATCCAAAAAGTCACCATTGCACTTCTTGAAATGAGTCTTCGACTGCATGTGCTTGGTCAGATTACCCTTGGTCTTGAAGCTAAAGTTGCACAGACTGCAGGTAAATGGACGCACATCCGTGTGTGTGCGTATGTGCTTCTTCAGCATGGACGGCTTCTTGCAGCGTATGCCACACTCGGAGCACACATAACGACCACGTCCACGTCCGCGTATGTAAGTGTAATCCTCATGCGATTCATAGCCACCCACCAGCAATTGTTGTTGTCCCGAGGGACTGCCCTCCAATTTTTGTTTGGCCTCATCCTCGCTGGCCTTGGCGGCCACATTCGCCTCACTGAGGGCAGCCACCGCTGTTGGCGGCTTCAAGGGATGCTGATAGAAACCACTGCTGGACAGTGTTGAAGTAGAACTCACCGTCTGCTGTGAGTTGACCAAGGCATACTTAAGCTTTCCCATACCCGCCATGGAGGTAAAACTGCCATTGCCAAACATCTTTTGCCTAGAGTCATACAGAGCCATCACCTGCTTCAGTTTAAAGCCCAAAGGATGCGGTTGATTCTCCTCGCATACCTGCCACACACTGTACATGGACAGCTTGTGCATGCCAGCCACATACGAGGGCTGTGGACAGTTCACAGTGCAGTAGAACATCTTGGTGCTGCACTTTAGACCCAGATAAGTGTAGGCATGTCCATTGAGATAGAGTTGTACACACGACTTCGAGGGTCTGGGGGTCTCGGGTGAGATGAGAGGCAGTGTATTGGCCGTGGGTGTAATGCCATGATGACGTTTGGGTGTAAAAGTGCCGGGTTTAAGGGGCAGACTGGTGGGACGCAGGAATTTTGATTTGGGCAAGGGTTCGGCGGCGCCTTCAGAAGCATCCACATGCAATGGCGTCATAGCCTCTGCCGTCTTGTTGTTATTGACATTGTCAAAGTTAAAGTGACGCACCTCCTGCTGTTGCTGTTGTGGGTCGCTGGTCTTGACATTATCCGCCATGCGTAAAAAGTTGAAGGGAGCCGCCTTTTTCACCACCGACTGCAAGGCATTGCGTTGGGCAGGCGTGGGCGGTTGACGACTAAACTCACTGGGCACATTCTGTACACCACCAAAGGGTGAGAGGGCCTTGAGTTCACCCAAAGGACTGGGTTGCTTACGTTGAGGACTGCGTCCGCGATTGGGTAAAGGCAGCTGTAGTTGTTGCGGCGGTGGTGGCAGTAGCGGCATTTGAGGTGTCAAACTGCCTGGTCCTGGTATACCAGGTACATAGGGAATGGGTGCGGGTGTCACCTTCTCCAGATTCCCACTGCTCATGGGTGGCAGTGTTAGAGGATTGAAGGCCGTAATTGAGTTAATGGGAGGAAATTGAAAATGTTGAGCTGCCATGGTGTTTAGTTTGCGTTCCTTCGAGGTTTCACTTATCTTGGGTGACACCTCCTGAAAGCTACCACCCGAGAGCAAAGGAGTGCGTATCATTTTGGGACTCTTATCCAAGTCTGGACACTCTGAAATGGGTATCATGGAGCCACCAGAGGAGGTGAAACGACGTAAGCGTTCCTCCTTGCTGGACTGCGGCTCGGGCAGATTATTGTTGTTGTTGTTGTTGGCAAACAGCAGCTGCACTCCAGGTGGAAAGTTGAAGGTTTGCAAGGGTTCCGACATCTTGACACGCTTGGGAGGTTGCGGTTGCGCTTGTGTTTCCATTTCCAAGCCATGTTCATGCATTTTGGTTATAACCACCTGTGCATCCTGTGCTTTACGTGGTGCATTCTGCTGTGCATAGTCCACCAGCGGCGTTTTGCCTAGCAAAGGACCTGGCGACGGCAATGGAGCATCCACAAAACGCAAAGCCTCCGAAGATGTGGTAGTTGGTGCCGTTACCGTGGAAGTTCTGGCTGGCGATTGGGCTGCACTTAGACGACTCAACACCAGGCTACTGGGCTTGGTCTTTAGCTGCGACCAGGCCAGCTTGGCCAGCGATAGGGGATTCTTGGAGTTGGCCATGTGTTCCTTAAGCTCGGGCAGGCTCATTGAAATTGAACGAAAATATTTGCTACTGGGCGAAGAGGCGGGACTCATGGGTGCACTTGTGCTGGCATCCTGGCAATAGGTGCTATTATGCAGTTTCAAGGCATCCGCACTGCGGAATTCGTTGGCACAAATGGGACACGAGTAGACGGCATCATCACCCTCACCTATGGGTATGGCCAGACCACGTGCATTAAGCAAAAGATTTTTGATAATGGAATTGTTGGGCTGTGCAGGCGGAGCTGATTTAGAGCTGCTGTTGCTGCTGCTGGCGGTGGTGCTAAGGCTAGTGCTGGTGCTGGAGGCGGTGACGACCACAGTCATAGGTTTAGCTGGCTTGGCGGACAAATTCAAGGGCATGACATGAGCCGGAGCTGCAGGCAATTCCAGTTTAGGTACAGGTGTAGCCGGATCCTGACGATATTGTAGAGTCTGCTGTGGCAAGGGTGAGGGGGGTGGGGGTAGTTGAGGTTGCTGCTTAACCGGCGTGGATCTGCGCTTTAGTAAACCATTTGGTATGTCCACCAAAGGCGGCTGCTGTTGCTGTTGTTGCTGCTGCTGTTGTTGTTGCTGTAGATACATTTGATACTGTTGCTGCTGTTGCAGTTGTTGCTGTTGCTGCTGCTTTTGTACTATGGCTTGCGCCAGGTTTACCTTGGTCTCACGCTCACTGCTTACCATTCCGCTTACTGGCTGATGATTATTAATCATGTTGCTGACGTGTTGCTGCTGCTGTGTGGCAGCTACATTGTTGCTGCTGCTGTTGTTGTTGTTGTTATTGTTAAAGCTGCGCGAGCGATTCAATTGCTTGGGATATTTCTTTTGCAATAAAATCTCCTTGTTCTCTACTATGGCCTCATTCTGTGAGATTAGTTTGGATATGTGCTCCTGCACTTTTTCCACATTCTGCAAGAGTTGAGGTTTAGCCATATGTAGACCATGTAAGGGTACCAAACTTACCACCTGCATGCCACCGCTGGCACTGGCAAAGCTACTCAGATTGGCGTTAGGTGTGGGAGTGGCTGGTGTTGCTGCTGCTGTTGCAACATTTGAGGAGCGCGACAACTGCTAAGAAATAAGTAATGGGTCAATACTTTCCAAGTTGAAGTTCATATTAAAACTCACCTGCTGTTGCTGCGGCGGTGGCGGCGGCTGCTGCTGCTGTTGTGGCTGCACCGGAGCCTTTATCAGTGGCGAGTGTTGTTGCTGTTGCAGTTGAAAATGTTGTTGCTGCTGATACTGCAATTGCTGTTGGAAAACTAAAGCTGCTTGTTGCTGCATGGCTGCTGTGGCAGCTGCATGATTATAAAACGTAGGTTGACCCAAATAATAAACACCTGCGGGTGGTGGTGGTGGCAATCCTTGCAAGGCTGCCGCCGGGATTGGCTGTCAGCAACAGAGATTGCTGCTGGGCATGTAATTGTTGCTGCTGTTGTTGAAATTGCAACTGCAACTGATGTGAATTGATGTGATTATTCAATTTCAGTTGAGTGCTGGGTGAGAGCGTGGGATGTGTAAGAGCAGGCGGCTGTACCAGTGGCAATTGTATGGACAGCTTTTGAGGAGGATGTGAATGCTGGTTCTGCTGCTGCAGTTGTTGTTGTTGCTGCTGCTGTGGCAGTTCCTTCCCTGGAGCATACAGTGCTGCATTATGAAATTTCGGTTTATATGGCTTGTAATCAATGGACTGACGATGCTGAGCCGTGGCCGAATGCAATGTATCCGCTGTGGCTGGCGGCAGTGTACCTGCTGCCGGTGAACCCAGTGGCAATTGTTGCATATGCTGTGGCAGGGTAGGCTGTTGCAGATAGGCACTCTTGGTAGAGGGCGAGGGAGCCGCCAATGGTTCCTCATAGGGCGAGCCAGCGCGACTGGGCTGAGTACAGAAAAAAAGAAAGAGTTACCAAATGGTTTTATTTTCTCTGCAGTTACAAAACTTACCAACTCGGAACTGCTATTACTGAGCTCTGCATCCACATCCTGATCGGATAAACCATCATCTGCATCTGCCGGCACCTCCAGGCCACGCACACGTGCCGCATGTGAACGGGAACGGCAGTGTTTGTATAGGTTACTTTTGGTTTTGAAGGCTATGCCGCAGGTTTCACAGGGATAGGGACGTTCGTTGGTATGGGCACGTATATGCTTTTGTAGGACCGAGGGTTTGGCACAAATCAAATTGCAATAGGTGCACATATAACGCCCAGTTGCTGCTGCTGCTGTTACTGCTGTTGTTGGTTGCGTCTGTTGCTGATGCTGTGCAAATGTTGCCGGCGACAAAGTGCCATTGCTATTGCTGTTGCTACTGCTGAGCGGTGTGCGCGTTCTGGGCGCTACACTCAAGTTGCCTGCACTCTTCCCGCTCTCCTCATGGCTGTTGTTGTGGTTGCTGATGGCATTGACAAAATTGGCACTGAATTCGTTGGTGGTGGTTGTTGTTGTTGCTGCTATTGCTGGCGGTGAGAGTGACAACGATGTGGTACGCTTAACCTCTTCCACCAGACTCTCTGGTTCAGTGGTACTGGCCAAACGTTTAAATTTCTTATGCAAATAGCGTGAATTGCTGGTCCAATCAGCCGCAATGACCACCGCCTCATCTAAGCTGCTGCTGCTGCTGCTAGTGTTGTGGTTGTTGGTGTTAGGATTCACATTCACGGTGGGCGGCTCCTTGGTGGCAGCTGTCACACTGGCCGCACTGCTGGCCACATGCTGTAGCGTCATTTTGCTATCACTTAGACTTGTAGACTTAAATTCATAATTATTCTCACTAATACTATTATCACTGTGGTGGTTGTTGTTGTTGTTGTTGACAGGCAACTCGTTTAGTTTATCTCGTGTGCTTGTACTGGGCTGGTTGTTGCTGGCAACTGCGGCAACTGTTACTGTTGCTGCTGCTACTGCGGTGGCTGTTGCTCTGTTGTGAACTTTGTTGTTTGATTTCTGTGTGGTTGTTGCAGTTTCTCGATATGTTTGCTTCTTAGTTGCTGCTGGTGTTGTTGCTGTTGTTGTTGTTGTAGTTGCTGCTGCGGCTGCTGCTGCTGCTGTGGCACGTCGCGTATTGTTGTTCACTTTATTAGTTTTATATGTTTTGGCTGTGGTCTTATAATGCTTGGTCGTGGTTGTGGTTACATTTTCCATATTATTATCAATAACTGAGGCGGCCTCATCTGCAATCGAGACAAAAATAAACCAAAAAGACATGAATATTTATTTTTTTAATCAAAATTTGTTAATGCTAATTGGCTAAATCTAGTTTTGACCTTTGGTCAGCTATTTGCACTTGTTGCTTGCTGCTACTGCTGTGGCGTTTTTATTCATACGCAGCTTTAATTGGTTCTTAATCTTATCGCAGAGAGTAAGTAAGCCTGGACAGTTCTTATATATAGACATACATATGTAAATACACTTGTTTATATGACTAGTTGTCAAGTGATTACTAACCTCAACCAATGGGAACAATGGGCAAAATGTTAGAATCGAATTATTTTTTGAATGGCTTCAAAATTGTATTTCAAAAGGTTGTACAAGTTATTGTACAAGATCTTGAATAGAAAATACCTTTAGATAATACGTTTAATTAAGAGATGGGCACGGAAAAGAAATTTGATTCCGTCTAGTCGCGGTTCCGACTCGAGTTATCCCGTCCCGACTTTAAATATTTAAATAAAACAAGTTTTTTATACAAAACTAAATACAAATATTTTAATTTATGAAGAAAAGAATTGCTTAATGAAATATAACAAGCACTTTTAAGCTAACTATTAAATATTTGTATTAAGGAACGGAATCTACTCAAAGCAATGCCTAGTAGGCTTTGCTTTAGCAAATTGGGAACTCTCCCAAATTTGTCAGGCAACCTACCAGAATGTGTTTGATCTCAGCATCGAACAGAACACTAAACAAAACTCAAAGTTATCGCATAGAAGGTGGGTGCGTCTATCATCCAGTGTTCTACTAGACGTAGAGAACATCCTCTCGCTAGTGCCTAGTGTTGGGACAAAGAAAGACTTTAGGTGGAATTTTTCTTTTCATATAATGGTTAAAAATGAGTTGCCTTTCGCTTGTGGCATCCGACATTTTGGTACAACTTTGTCGGTGTAAGCCACTTGTCCCAGTGTGTCTTGCATATGGTAACACATCTTTGTACTTTTCACAAAATCCAACCAGAAAATTCAACAGAGAATACATATGAACATGAACAATAGCTGTGGCTGTGTAGACGTCCGTTTCGGCTGTCGCCATGGAAAACCCTTCGACAGTAGACTTTCAGTTGCTGTCACACCAACAAGCCATTTGCACCTTGAGCCTGCTAGCATTCACTTTGACTAAAATCAAAACAGGTCGTTAAACCCATATTCAGAATGAATGACTTTCAAGTTTCGGAATATCTACCCCCAAAGTCGGGGGAAATAGGCGATGAACTGTTGTATGAAACCTTTTTGATTTTCATTCGATCAGCTCCAAACTCATTTTCAAAGATCTATATGAAATTAATCAATGACTGTTTACCAATCTCCCGGAAATTCACCCCCCTGGGTCAAAGTTGATTGGGTGATAGAATCGTCCGAAGGGCCCCGACTTCTAAATACCATGTTCTCTTGATTTCGTGTGTTTTCACAGCTGACGATAAGCAAAAAGCTTATTAAACTTTTTAGAATATGTAGATGTTGGGCCTTTCTTGACATATAAAAAGTTGCAAGGCTTAAAAGTTGTGACGTTGACAGTTTTTCGCGGCTAAAGGGGGGGGGAGAGGGGGAGGGGGAGAAATTTTCCATTATTAGGATCAAAATCTCAGTCTTAAAAAACTATTTGAAAATTCCAATCTTTCGGAAAAATCACCTTCTTGGATTGAAAATTGGTTTTTAAGTTTATTTGGGATCAAGTTTACTTTCCGAGTTTTACAAATATGGACTTTCATTTAGAAAATCTACTCTCAAAGTCTAAAAATGGGCGGAAAACAGTTGTATGAAATATTTTAAATTTTCCCTTTTTGTCCGATTAGCTTACTCAATTTTGATTTTGCCAGAGGATGCTTCAATTCGTGAAAGAGGAACTAAACATCTTGAATTGTCTTTTTATGTCTGACCAGGTCCTTTTTGATCTAAACGCCAACCTACAGCTACTACATTAGATTGTTGCGTACAGTTTCATCAGGCTGCATTGTCGTGCTTTAAAAATTCGAAGAAAACGGTCACACCGTTACGGCTACAGGAGACCGTTACTTGCTTAAGCATGTTCCGAAACTTTTTCTATTCAAAACTTCGCCGAAAGAGAATTTCTTTCAACTTTGTGTGGTTTCAACAGAATTGCGAGGATTTTAAGAAACTGCACATTCCGTTGGGCCAACAGGACGCCTGACCTTACGGCACCTGACTTTTTCTTGTGGGCCTATTTAAAGCAGCAAGTCAAAACGAGAATCTTGGATAAACTAAGATAATTCATTTGAGCAACAATTGCAGCTAATCATATCTCAAATCTTGAGGCAGTAATGAACTTAAACTAATTCAGCTATAATTATAAAAATGAAATAGGTTTAAACATGAATAAAAAAAAAATAATTTCATACACTAAAAACCTCTTAAGTTATGCATAGGGGTCGAATCTACGGAACCTTCTTCAAGAAGTCCAAGTTGCAAATGTTTTGCTTCGAACCTTGATTCATAACTTGGTATATCCATAAGACAAGTTTCCGAAAGGATATGGTCGGCTTTTTATAAGCGTAACTCGTAGAGTAAAAAAGGTATACTAAAGTCGTCGTATGTAACAGGCAGAAGGAAGCATTTCCGACCCCATAAAGTGCATATGGGCATTTCCACAGAAAGTAAAAGTACTTAAAAACACCACGTTTTTTCAATTTTTTATGGGGAAACCATTAAATTCAACTAATGCAAACTTATCTTACATTTATTTATAAACCAATTCGAGATTTTTGAATGCACAGCAGCGCAAGCACCCTTTTTGTTTCATTTTCATCGTTCTGTTCATTTAAAGTTTTGGTGTCTAAAATCATTCTATGGGTACAAAGAGTTAATGAAGATTGCATAAGAAACCATAACGAACTATGCGATTGCAATTAACTGTAAGATTTTGCATTGCATTATATTGGAAACTACATAAATATCTTAATGGAAAAAATATGTCCCTAGTTACTTGTCCCGTGCGAAAGTGCTTAAGATCAAATTTTGAAAAAGTTTTAGTCATTTTTGGGTAACATCAAAACCATTTTAAAGAGACATCAATTCAATACATTCTAAAATCAGTCACATTAAAATGCTGCCTGCGAAAAGCACTTCTGTATTTGTCCCGTGCGAATGCCTTGCTTTTTATCAATTATCTTGAAAACGAAAAGTTTTCCGAAACCAGCTTTAGCACCAAAATTAGGGCTTATATAGAGGTATAATTTAAGCCTATATATTCTTGATCAGTATCAACAGCCGACTCCATCTAGCCCTGTCCGTATGAACACCAAGATCTCAGAGCTATAAGAATAGCACAGAGCATATGATTATTTGAAGTTAACCAAAAACAGTGGCATTTTTTCGGCGCTTTTAACAACACATCTTTTGTTATATATTTGAGGTCAGCATGCGCTGTCTGTATACATAATGTTAATATGTTAACATTTATGTTAATGCTCGTAAATAGACGTAAGAAATGGCGATTGAACGCTTCTTTCTCTTTAAAAGGAACGATTTTCCCAACAGTGACCAGATAAGAAGGTTCAGTTTCTTGCCCAGTACTAGGATCTTAAAATACCTACGGGGATAGGTTCTTAACCGATTTGCAGCATTGACTTTTATTAGGAGTTTAAGCCAAAAAAATCTACAATTTGCCCATAGTACAGCGTTAATTGACTGCGAGTGGCGACATTATTATTATATTTGTTTAATTTGTTATCAACATTTTAGAAGGCTTTTTGTATATATTTTAAAATAAAAACCACAAAACCACTAAAAATTCCATTGATAATGTTCTCCCCCTCCCACTAAAATCCACCCAAAAAAAAAAAAAAAACTAGAGCTAACATTACTCAGAAGCCGATAAGTCCCAAGTGTTGTTGCCTCATTGTAAATTAAATGATTGCTTTCTGTTTTTATTTCTATTTTTATGGCGCAGACAATTTGACGTCACAGCCATTAAGCCAATTTTTTTCAAGTGTCATACACTAGAGATTAGCTCGGCTCATGGCTTAAGCTGCAATCACGTATCAATTAGCCAAGTATTTAGATTTAGATTTGTTGCATGTGAGTTATTGTTTTTTTTTTGTAAATTGCCAGCGAGACTGGGTCAATTGCAAGGCGCCAAAATGGGTGTTTTGCCAGACAATAACTGACAACGGCGTAAATAATGATTACACATGGTATTTCTAGAGAGGAACGAGCATGTTAATACAAGTATAAATACATATGCATGTGCGATGTACATAGGCAAATGTTTACTGCGGCTGTTTGTTGTATAAAGCGTGAGTTTTGCAACACTTTGAGCTGGGCACTTAGTGTGTGAAACAGTTGTTGTGAAATGTATGCGTTCTAGTTAAAAATTGGAAGCCAAATTATTGCAGAATTTTTGAAATATAGTCGATACTACATGAGGTGCGCACTGCGATCGATATTGAAGCGAAACATCTATATATTAATACGTTAAAAATTTTTCATACGAAAGTACAACCCCCGTTTTAGCATAGTAAAACAAATTCAATTACCTCAAAATTTATACCATATGTTCTTATGAGTATTTAGATGTGGCCATTGCAATCAAAAAAAATTAATTGCAATTATTTATTGTCTTATAACGGATTAAAAGTTGTACCTATACACACACATGGTTCACACAGATAGGTGGGCAAAGCAAAGAAGTGCTTTTGATTCTGGAAACAACAACATTTATAATCAGAAAACGAGCCCACTTTTGACTATTTCAATTATTACGAGGACTCGAAATAGACTCGAAAACGATCAAAAATGTTGTAAACTGTTTGCTGGGATATATAAGGAAGCATTTACCTAATTGTGCACAATTGGAGACTGTCGAATTGATAATAACTGAATTGTAAGGTGGAAATGCATCGAATCTATGGTTTTCTTTGCCTGTGGAAGAGTCAGGCACTATCACTACACTACAAAATCAAGTCTTTGACGAAAAAAACATTAAAAACACTAAGTTTCTGGGCTTATGCCATCCCCAAGCAACATTTCCCAGACATTTCCAGGGCTTCAAACCGTTTCAGATACAATTCTCTTTGAACCAAAAACTTTTTTTACATATTATTTTAGAATAAAAAGCAAACAGATATTAATTTATTGTTAAGTTTTAATTTATTAGAAGGTCGAATTTCGACCACTGGGCCAACCTAGTTAGTAATATAATTCTTAAATACGATTTCATCGTTTCCTAAAAGGTAAATATCTTCTAAGTCAGCGAAGGGCACTAAATTCGAACAGAAGAGCAGCTTCAGGCGAGCTGAGCGTTGCCCATCGCTGTTCTAAATGATCATCGATTTAAAAATAAAAATAATGAAAAGACTTATCCAAATATGAACAAATTCGGAATTTTAAATTCATTTTGGAAATTATTACGCTTGTTGTAAAAATTGGAAAAGAACTTTAGCCAAACCAATGTGCGAACCAAAACCATCTCTCAAATATCCTTAAACTTAGATTTTTTTAACCATTGGTAAATTCTAGTTCGAACAAGCAAACCAAAGCTCCGGATAAAGTTATTAGGTTTGCAGCCTTGATATTGATTCTTATTTGAATTTTCCGTCTTTATACTGTTTAAATTTGACAGTTTAAAGCAGCGATGTTCAAGAAGAGTGAGACCAAAAAGTGAGAGTGTATTGGTGTGCGATATCAAAGCGACACAGCCCAGCTTTGAACTGCCCTGCTCGACTTCTAGGCATCGAATGCAAGCAAAGAGAGCGCTGCCTACTCTCATATGCCTGACATCGGCATGCGCTCGGCTCGTGTGCGTGTAAATAGCCGATTGCGCTCGGCCCCTGGGGGCTATGGAGGAACATCGCTGGTTTAAAGCACTTAACCAAGCCTCTTGGAGTTTCGAATCTCCGGACCAAATGCTTTGTGGTATTTCAAAAGTTTTGGAGTCTGGTTGTCATATTGGAAAATAGTTTCAGACAAAGAGAAAAATGATCACATTCATCAGAGAAACTTGATTCCTGATCAGTTAGCATACTTTTGATGGCCACTGTATCGGGCAGTGATAATTGTAATATTTGACTAAAAACGAATCGATTACACAGTAACGGCACATATGTATGTACATACTACTCATACATATGTACTCAATAGGCAAGGGGGCTTTTTCCAGTATAGAACCGACGACAACTAAAGCAAAGTCATAATGTTGATAACCTAATCAGAGGCAATTGAAGTCACTACTCATAAAATGCCAACAATTAAAAGATTGTTGTTGTTTTAGTCCAAATGTAAATGTCATTTTGTTATCACAAATTGTTGCTCAACAATTTGTCGTATTAAAGTTTAAGAGAATATACATACATACCATACATATGTATGTAAGTGTGCATGTATGTGCTTAGCATATCGAGTACAATTGGCTGTCCGTTCCCCTGTACAAAGTGCAATGTGTAAATAAAAATAAATAAACTTGCCAATGGCCAGAGCAACAATAGAGAACGAGAGAGCGAGACATACTCGAGGACTACGTCACTCAAGCATTTTTGCATGCCCGATTGACACAGAGAGGGATATACACTCGTCGTACACACACCCACACAATCTAAGGTGCGGCATATGGCGCCATTCAGTCAGTCAGTTCGTCTGACACATCTCAACTACAGCGACAACAATTGCAGCGCATGGCAATGTCTGGTACGTCATCCAGACGTATATGGGGATTTGTATGTAATGAAATTGCAGCTGTGAAACCGCTTCCAACAGCTGGCACTTGGCAATTGTTCATAATTTATTAGCTCTGTTAACTTTTGCAGAGCTTGTTTTTTTTTCTTTTTCTTTTTATCTGCGAAACACGTAAAGTTCGCGGAAATGACACAAAATTCCACTGAACAGCCAAACGGCAGAAACACACATACTAACGGTAAACGAGGCGGCAGAGAGACATACCAAAGCTTAATTGTCGCACACACACACGCACACCCACACGCAACAATTGAAATGAAAAACCGAAAACAATAAAATGAATAAATAATTGAAGAGTGGCGCGTCAGAGTCGAGAGTGAGTGAGCGACAACCAACGCGTATGAAACATTTAAGGCGACTAGACGAGGCGAGCAGCGAAATTCATTCAAAGACCAGACAAAATCAAATCACAGTTTACGCTGCTGTCGGTGTGCGTGTGTGAGTGTGTGTGTGAAAGAAAACGATGAAGAAGCGACTGGCGAAACGAGCAGTGCAAAAACAAAAAGCTCAAGCATACCCAGCGCGATATACCATACAGTGGTACAAAAATATACATGGGTAATGGGACGGGAATTGCAAAAGATTGAAGCACCCGACTGTAATCTGATAGATTGCTGTCCTTTAAGTAATTTAAGTTTTCTGAATTTAAAGAGATTTTTGACTTAAAGGCAAAAAGTAAAAGGAATCAAGAAAGCAGAGCGAAAGCAAGGACTTGCTTAGAATACAGGCATGCAAACCGGTTCTGAACCGAACCGACCCAATCCGTACCCAAACCGCTAATTCTAGCTGATTAAACAAACAGACATCCCTTCGGTTCGCTTCAGTTTACTAACGAGCGGAGCTCGCAAATAACAGTTGACCGTTTTTCCCTTTTGCTTTTGAGGAGAGGTCTTCAAGAGTTAAGATAGGGTGAAATTCTAGAACATAAATGAGTTCTAAGACGTTTTGTGAACTGCCTTACTTACATATGTTTGGAATAAATGCCCTTCCGCGCAGATTTAAGAGGAAATCAGAAATTTATACTCAAGAAGGGTTTTAAGGCTTGAGGCTCGACAAAGTAAAGGTCGATACTTAACCAGAAAAGCGATTTTTAAAAATTTTCAGACTGTCTTACTTTGAAAAGTCGCGACGTCATCCTTGATACTGGCTTGAAGGGTTAAGTTTCGGCGGAATTGAGAGTGATGCTAGAACAAATATGAGTTTTTTTTGCATTTTTTTAACTTGACGTAACTTTGAAAGTACGAAAAAACCTTTTCCGCACAGATTCACGAAAAAATCGGTCCGTTATGCCTAAGAAAGGGCTATAAGTGTTGAGTTTTAACAGATTGTCGGGCGATCCAAGAACATACATTTTGTATTTTTGGCATTTTTCAGACTGCCTCACCGTCGAAAGTTTGGAAAAATTTCCTTTCGGAGCTGATTTAAGGGAAGATTGGGTTTTATCTTATGATAAATGATAAATTGAGAGTGAACCACCGATCCAAACCGAAACCGCGGCTCAGTTGGCTTCAAAAATTATATAATAAGCCGAACCTGCGGCTCAAAAACTCTGTGAACCACTGCATCCCTGGTAAAATGTATGGCAAAAGTTCGTTTTTGGGTACAAGTAAACTCCTTTTCGAAGCCAATTGGCAGAAAAACTCTCTAAAGTTCTGCTACGCAATAAGGGAGGCTCTTTGTCCGTTTCTAACACTCACTGATGCATTACTTCAGCAAGCGTTCGGCGAGAATAGACGATTGTGTTCGGCTCCAGGTCATAGAGCCCGAAGTCATTCGGCAATTCACACCGAATGCTTGACAAAGTCAGTCATCACTGAGTGTCTGAGAGAGACAGACATATTTTTCTGACCTCTCCACTTGGCCGGTCCTATAATAGAAACTCTAGTTCAGCGATGTTCAAGAAAAGCGAGGCCAAAAAGTGTGAGTGTATTGGCGTGCGATATTAAAGCGACACAGTTCAGCTTTGAACTGTCCTGCGCAACGTCTGGGCATCGAATTCAAGCAAAGAGAGCGCTGCTTACGCTCATATGCTCGACTTCGGCATGCGCTCGGCTCGTGTGCGTGTAAATAGCCGATTGCGCTCGGCCCCTGGGGTCTATGGAGGAACATGGCTGTTCTAGTTTGCCGAAAAAGAAACGTATTTGGCGGTACTCAGAGAAAAATCTTCGTTTTCTGTTCGGTTATAATACCGTTCTTTCGGTTTCAAGAATAATGGTTTTTCAAAAATTCGTCTAGGATTCCGCTATGATTCCTTGCTTAGCATCTATTGGAGAACATATGATATATTTTTGACCACTGTAGCAATGGTACATCCATATGTACATATGTATGTCCGTATGTGATCAAATAATTGCGGCAGGCAGAAAGCAGAGGTAGGTAGGTAGGCAGGGCAAACATTCGCATTCTCACACACACTACACACACTGGCAAATTGTCAATCAAAAGTAAGCACAGGGTCGTCGTCGTCGTCGACATCGAGAAAACGATCAAATCAAGCCCGTCAGGCAGCCGCAGCAACAACAACAATAACAACAGGTGACGACTGTCGCCAGCCCGTTGCCGCTATTGTTGATTACGTACATCTCACATACACACAGCAGAGAGCTTTATAGACACGCGCACCCATACAAATACACTCAATAAATATGCGAATTTTTGCTGACTAAGGAAGGTCTGGGGAGCACCAAGCGGCGGCAGCAGCAGCAGCACCGCACGATAACAACAAAAGCATTTAAAACGTAGAAGCAACAGCACAAAACATACCAACGGAAAAAAGTGATAATAAAATAATAATTGCTACACAAACACACACGCACGCTCTCAGAGTAGCGCAGCAACGATCGTGAACGTGAGAGGGAGCAAAGCGAACTAGAGTTGCCACAGCTGTACATACATACATATGCAAGCCCCCTTACACGAGTGGAGCACGAGCAGCAGCCATGTGGCGACGACGACGACGACGTAGCCTGTTTATATCACAAACATACATACATACATACAAAACAACATGACTAAGCCAAACAACTTGACAACACTGTCGCCACTGCCGGCGTCTCTGCTGCTGCTGCTGCCTTGTCAATTCACAAGAAACGAGGAAACCCGCCATATCGCCATATACAAGCTGCTGCATTTGTATGTGTGAGAGTATGAATCAAGCAAAAAAATTTTTAATAATTTTGCTCGCTGGAAACGAGTTTAGCTTGTTGAGCCAAATGGTTTTTAGTGTATTTGTGTGCATGAGCTTGCATTTGGGGCCTGCTCTGGCTACTTGTTTTCTTTTTTATATCACGCATACGTCGTATACATATACAAACAGCGTGGAGAGCTTTCTAGAGCGGTTTGTGTGCTTGATAAGCAGCGGGAGTGAGTGAGCGACTGTTTGTGGAGGTAGGGAGGGGGGGCTATGACGTACTCAGTTTGCCCACTCAGGCACTCAGTGAAGTGTTGTAGGAAATCAAATTAATGCGATTAAAGAGAGCTCGTGAGTTGCCGTTGAGGCGATCGATCGTTTGCTGATTTCGTTAGTCGTTAAAGAAAGAAGGGGTAATAAATCAATTGGAACTGGGGATACCCTGGAACACAACAACAGCTTCGAATACTCATTCTTGGTAAACGAAAGTGTGGGCATTTACCTTTTCTCTCACACTTGACTATCAGAGAGTGTATTTAGGTCAGGCCTGGCCAGCCATAGCCCCTAGGGCCCGAAGTCACTTGCCGATTCACATCGAATGATTGCCGAAGTCAATCATCACTGAGTGTCAGAGAGAGACAGACATTTATTTCTGTCCTTTCAATTTGGACAGGCCTGAATTAGGTACGAGGTACAAGGATTGACTCTCAGAGATTGATTTTACTGAGGTACGAAGGTTGCCCCTTAATATTTCATAATTGGTTCAATTCCTTTCAACACTTTTTTTACAAATCCATCTACCCACTGCTACCCTTTACATTCATTGGACTATTAAATGATAAGAGTAGACAAAGAAATTATGCTTTTGTGCAAAACTTGCTGCTATTGCTGATAATTTTTTTTTATATTTTTATAAAGCAATTTGAGCCAGCTCCCTTCCTGCACACTTCCCTCCAACAATTCTTCCCATTACCGGTTAGTGCGGAGGCGGGTTTCCATTGCAGTCAGCCATATGATATACGTAAACATTACTTGGAATAATAAATAAGAAATTCCCACTAAACCGTTGATAAGTTATGGAGAAATTCAGAAATATATTTACCCAAACAGTTGACGCGACGTTAACTAATCAGAGTCACTTTTGGACAGTCCCAAAGTTTCTTTAAATAGCCCCACCAAAGAGAGGGGGAGAGTGAGCTTATCGTGTTGTTTGTTAAGAAAGAAAAGGTCAAGGTACGTTTTTAGCTACTACTGACATACAGATAAGATTTATACACATAAGTATATATATCCAGGCGGGGGATCAAATTGTTTACCCACTCGATGAATAAGCATAAAGTCTTTTTTCATAATTTTTCACGGAAATTCCCCCCAAAGTTTGACGTCAAGAGCTAAATTTTTGTAAAATTCTATAAGAAATATGTTAAATTTAAGCAGCGAGTGCCAAGGCTTCTATAGTTTACATATATTTTTCATATATTATAAACAAAACAATTTTCTCGTTTTTGGCACTGCACTTTGAATATAGAAAGAAATTTAAACGTACGTTTATAATCCATGACAAACCAATGTGTGAGAATTCAATTTTTCAGACTTCCGAATATTTATGACCACATTTAGGCAAACAAAATTATAGATTAAATAAAGCCTTATAACGAAAAATTGTACAAAATTTAATGGAATGATTCGGCGAATTACTAATCGAATTGTTTATAGATTTACAGCTTTGGGGTTAAAAATTCTTAGGTAGTTTTCCATGTGATATGTCTACTCGAACACTTAATTAGATATATATTTTGTTATTGCTTCCATTTCAACTCTCGAAAACATTTTAGGCCCTGTTCCGGTTTTCGAGTCGATTTTCGTGTAAATGTTTCGTGTAATGCTGGGTTTATACTGCGTCACAGAGTGTCACATTTTAGTGTCACAATGTCAAATTCGTATGTAAATGTGACACTCTGTGACGCAGTATAAGCCCAGCATAACATTTGGCATCCAATCTGAATTACGTTGTAAGGAAGGTGAAAAATATGCCTACGGGTACTTGATCTGGTGTAAAAAACTCAAATTCGTTTGAGCAATTGAAACCGATTGCTTAATGCCAAGTAAATTCAATTCGAGAGAAAATTGCGACAAGATGTAGTAACCACAGATTGTCTTGTTACTTGCTTACAAATTAATACAACTTAAACGCGAAACAATAACATATTTAAATCACATTTGGTCTCTAAATTGCAAAAATTGTGAACCCGTTACAAGTCTTTCGTTTCAATACAAAGTCAAGTAATGGGCAACACTGTTTGATTTAGTGGGTTTTTAAAGAAACCTGGGATTCTACCCTATTCTACTGCTACCAAAGAATCTTAACCGTTTCTTTCGTACACTTTAAAAAAAAAATTATGCGTCAGTATTGATTTGTTGTTGGAGAAATATCGCACCGCGTCCAGTCTTGGTCTATTGTGTCCCCTACAAAATTGTAAACTCTACAAATATCAGACTTTTAATGGTTTCTATGATGTATGCTCCAGTTGAATTCGGGAGAAATTTGAGTTGGATTAAAGTGTCGAGCCGAACGGTTCCGTTGGGTTATTTCATAGACCAGTTTGATGACTATGTAACGGTACATAAATACAGGGTGGGCCATATTCGACGGAAAATGACAGCCATTCCACTGATTTTGAATATGGGAGTGTTCTTGCAACTGGGTAGAACCGCAGAAGACTTCTCCAAAGAACTGCTGTGAATCGGAAATTGTCAATTCGATTCCACCTGCCATTTACCAATTAAGATTGGTTGAGCACTCGCGCAATTTTAGCAGCGAAAAATATTTATCACTTCCAAATACAGGGCTGGACATATTCGACAGACCCATCTGGCAACACTATAACTTTTGACAGCGATGCCTGATCGACCAAGTAGATTTATACCATGGAACAGTACACGCCACGGGAACGCTCTCAGATTGATGAAATTTACATTCAACAAAAAAGGTCAATTGTAAAAAAAAGTTACTGTTTGGTTTTTGGGCCGTACTTTTTCGAAGATGAAGATGGCCAAACGGTTTTCATCTATCAGGAGCGTTATCCCGAAATGATAACCAATTTTTTTTGCCAATAGTTTGCGCTCCACCACACACAAGACGAGCTTCAATTAATTTTTTGAGGTCATTGTTCCCTGGTCAAACTGGAAGAAACGTAATATCTCCCACTGTTTTATATTTACATCCTGATATGCTTCCAAAACTGGATGGAAACCTTCAAATGAAAATTTCATAAATAATCGAAAGAGGAATAGATTCGGTCCAGGGTTCGGCTTGAGAATCAATTTGTAGCAGCATTAAACTCAAGTTATTGGTAAAATTGGGCGCACAAATCGATGAGAGAAATCTTCATTAGGTCAAGAAGATCCGTCGTCCAATTGCAGTGCTTATTTTCAATTCGAATTTTTAACATTTTTCCTTTCGTGTGAATGTCAATTCAGTTTTGAAGTGCTACCACAAAGTTAAAAACCACTTAATCACCGAAAAGAATGGCAACACCTTGAACACTTTTTGCACATGTCTACTAATCAGTTATTGTTTTTGAGACTTAGCTATTTTCATAAAAGAAATTAACTCTCTGTTTATACACAACAATTTGTCATTTATAAAAATGTTCACTGCAAATAATGCGATAGTATAAAGGTAGTATATGCCTGCCTGTCTCAGTATAAAGCAGCCAATACCATTAAATCATTATCTGTACTCTCTACTTGGAAAACCCCGATTTTAAGATTGGAATGAAGCATTCTTTTGAAGTTGTAGGTTAAATATGTTAGCGAGGTTCCTTTTGACTTCGTATATATAAATTGTACAAAATTACGGGGTTTAATTAAAACATTTTTAGAACCTTAATTTTTGATCATTTAATTCGTGTGCTTAGAAAGTGGTGTTAAACGGAAATGAACGGCTTCGTGTTAGCTGTGAACTGTCTGTCTTGCTTTAAAATACGACTGAGGACCATATTTAAATATAGTTTTATTGCAAAAAGTTTTTAAAACTATTTTAGAATGGATTTACACTCGTATCTAGTAAAGTATTCCATTTGAAAAAAATATGAATGATATAAACAGGAATACCAGGAAAATTGAAAACGAATACAAGTTCAAAGCAATTATTTGCATCAGCTCAAAGTTCACATCATCCACAAAAAAAAAAAAAAAAAAACTCCCAAAAATAGCCAAGCCAAAAAGTGTTAAATAATTGCGAGGCAAATTTTTGGGGTTTTTTTTTGTTTTGTTTACACATTAAAAATAACAAATTGAAAATAGAAAACAAAAACGTAGGAAAAAATCATTCGATTATGCATGATTTTAGCTGTTTTGCTAAATGCTGTTTATTTTTATGTCTCAATGGGCACCAATCGTGCCGTTTGGCTATTTGACTTTTCCTTTTCTTCTGTACAGTTTGTATTTTTAAATGGCCAACTACGTAAGACGACATTCAAGTGTCTTAATTTAGCACATTTTCTTTCAGAAATTTTAGTCAATTTGAAATTTGCTTTTTTAGTGTCACGAATGGTGCGCGCGGGGTCCAATTAAATAGGTATATGTGTATACGAATTTGTATAGTCAAAGGCCAAAGTCAGAACGTCTCAAAACAAATAATTAGAAGAAAATAAAAAAAAGCAAAAATCAAGAATTTTCAAATCGTGCATTCAAGCGCAAACAAAAATTCAGAAGACATAATAATAATATTCACAAATATTTTTCTGAATTATTATTATTTATTTTCATTTTTTTTTCTGCTTGTCTATGGCTTTCTGGCATTTGAAGGACGGAAATACGTTGGCGGCGATCTGAATTTTTGCATATTAGCAAAAAAAAAAAATGAAAAAAGAAAAAAATCGGAGACAAAAGTATTATAGGGTGTCTACCAATAGTGATGTTATGAAAGAAAACAAAATCTTTTAAAATTTCTGTCAATTATATCAATGTTTACATTTCAAAGTGTTACTTTTTATTCCTAAATTCTAATATCTTTACAGTGCTGAATTCCACTTTTGTTCTTAAAATACCCTTATGATATAAAATATCATGATCTTTTGTTTCTGTGTAAACCAATTAGATAAAAATTGAAGAAAAAAGTGGCCTAAACTTTTATAAGGAGTTAGTTTTGAAGGCAAATTTACTTGAAGGTTTGGCTTAAAGTAACCAAAAATTCAAACAGCAATCTCTAAACCCTAACAAAAACTATTTTTTTAGACATTTTCGTGTGGATGCTGTACCTTATAACTTTCCGATTAACTTAGTAGAACTTAGAAAAACTATAGAAAACCAACAAATACGTAGTTTGGAAGCGTTTCCATGGAAAACAAAAAAAAATTTTCTTACTAAAAGTAGTTTTCCGACCGATAGTTGCTATAGGAGCTACGAAATACAGTCATTCGATACGGTCGGTTCCGACCGGATGCAGCATAAATAAGACACTATGCTAAATTTCAGCTCGATAGCTTCTAAACTGAGAGACTAGTTTGCGTAGAAACAGACCGACGGACAAAGCTCAATCGACTTAGCTCGTCGCCCTGATCAAGAATACATAGTTTGGGTTTGGAAATTACTATTTCTATGCGTTGCAAACTTCTGGGCTATAATTTTGCAAGGGTATAAAAATGTGTCTAAAATCGACACGAAATTTTTAACAAATAAAGGCAAAATTTTTTAAAAACTGAACTGGAAATGTTTTTTGAGCACGAAATATTTTTTAAAGTAGAAATGGAAGCTGAAAAACATTATTTCCTTCCCGATACTGACTCAAAACAACATATTTTAAGCTAAAATTTTAATTTTATCCTGACTCGATCCCAAACTTAAGTACTTTGGTTTCCTACCTACAGTTTCGGCCCGGTTCAACAAATATGAAAGACAAAAAACAATTGTGTCCTACTTCCTAGCGACTTCTTCTGTTATCTGGTCGGTTTTAGGCAACTGAGTATTAAAATCGTGAGAAAAGTTTAATAAAAAAATCGTGATAAACGTTCAGAATTACTTATGTAGTCCCCAATAGCCTCTGCCTTTTTAAGACCTTCGACATCAAAGCTTTTAAATTATTCACAAAAACAAGAGTTTAACACTACATTGGTAGTATTTTTCAGATTACGAAATGAAATTGAACTTAACAGTAAATTATATTTTGAATATTCCCATGTGATCTACAAATCGCGCCCGATTGAGAGGAGCTCGGCTTTGACCCTTTGGGGCTGTCAAGCCATAAAAAAAAAGTGTCACGCGTCACGATGACTTACATATCTTGTGGTGTTGTTGTTAAGAGCTTTAAGGTGGTCGTGTAGGCGGATTGGGAGTACTTAGTATTGAGTACTATGAATTGAGTACTGAGTATCGAGTATAGAGTATCGAGTACTTGGTTATAGAGTACTTTGCATCGGTTTCTGAGTACCAAATACCAAGTATCGAGTATGAGTATCGAGTCCTTAGTATTGAGTACTAAGTATTGAGGTCTTAGAATCGAGTACTGAGTATCAAAAACTGTGTATCGAGTACTTAGTATCGAATACTGCCTAATCCAATACTGAGTATCGAGTACTTAGTATTGAGTCCTTAATATAAAGATCTTAGAATCGAGTACTGAGTATATAGAACTTAGTATCGAGTACTTAGTGTCGAGTACTAAGTATCGAATTCTGAGAACCGAGTACATGGCATCGCATCGAGTATGTCGTGTCGAGTACTTAGTATCGACCACAATAATGTGAAAGGCGGAGCCTATTGTGCACAACATGTTTCACATCAAGGCCCCGTGAGTAATAGCCCCACTCATAGCTATTTTATATATACAAGGTGTAAAGCATGGGCTGAAACAAGGTTCGAACCAAAACCTTCGCCTAAAAACCTCGAACTTCAAATTTCCTTACCGATCCGAGATCAGGAAAATTTTTTGGATTGCAGCCCTGATTCTCAACTCTACTTCCTCAAAAGTTTTGTGATTTAAAGACCAAATCTAGACTAAAACCCGGTTTCAAATCACAAATTTCCTGTAAGAGTGTAATTGATTTTAATTTATGAATAAATTTGATAAAAGCATATTCGTAAACTTAATGTTTAAGCATATATTACTTTGAAAAACAAACTTTTTTTAAGAATGCTTGAGTAATACGTAAAGTAAACGTCCCGCAGTCAAATAGTTTTAACAAATTTTGATAAAAACTTGAATGAATTGCCATTATTAACAATTTGCAGAACTTAAGGCTAAGGTTATGGGTCCATAAGCAAGTTATTTGCTCAACTTTTGCCAAAAAGATCCATATATTGCCAAAATTTCCAACAAATTTTGTCCAAATTATTTGCTACGATTAACACAAACTTTATAAAAGTCTTCAGAGAGATTTATTCGTTCATAGTGGGGCGAACACACTGGGCAATTCACACCGAATGTTTGCCGAAGTAATGCATCAGTGAGTGTTAGAGAGAGACAGCGAGCCTCTCTTCTTGGGGAACCCTGTTGTAGAACCGTAGCTCTCTGTAATCTGAGCAAATTATTTGCCTGTGTAAACTTAGCTTTATAATTATTAAATCTTTTCAGTAACAGATAATTTCCTTACCAGAAAAACACCCTCATTCCTTCACAATCAATCAAAACTTTTGCGACACCCTTTATTTTGATCAACTCACGTAGCGCTACGTAAGCGGTGCCAAAAAAAAAAAAATAAACTGGTATTCCAAGCAAACGGGGAGACGAAGGAGAAGAAAAATAAACAGAATTGTATAATAAATGGTTATAGTTGAATGGCAAAGCCAAATGAGCAGTTAAATTCGCATTTCTAGGCATGCGCATGGGGCGTGAAAAAAGAAAAAAAAATTAAGGCAAAATGGGATGAGGCCCACGCAGCGGCTGCCAGAGACAAAAAGTATCTCTCTGTGGCTCTGAAGCTGTTGCTGTTGTTGTCAAGGTCATGCACACGCTACACGACGCTCTCGGGGGTTGCCTAAGCAACAAAGCAGAGCAACAGCAGCCGATAAACATGTGTCGTCATTTTCAGGCCAGGGCATTCCTCACACACACACACACACACACACTCAAAGAAACAGAGAAAAAGAGAGAGACACAATAACTGTTGCATGTTTAATTGTTCCCACCAAAAACACTTGAGAGTGCAGGCCTAAACTGTCAGATACAGATTGTATATAACACACCCCACGTGGTGCAGGGGCGTCCTTTTGTAGTTGGAAGAACTCTTAAGTGGATTTCCACCTTTTTTTTGCAGCAGCAGGTATCCTGGCGCCGGCTTAATGCACTGCAGGTAACTCTCTCACTCACCCTGTTTGTTGTTGCTTTTGTTATTTGACTTTGTTGATTTCTTGGAATTTCTTTCCACCTTTGCACTTTGTATTTCGGCTCTTACGCTTTGGCACCACCTCACTTCACTTGTAATTAGCATATTATGACATTCATTTTGTTGTAAGCATTTTTTTTTTCTTCTGTGCTTTTGCTCTCTGATCTAATTTGATTAATACAAAACTTGTTGCGGCTGCACTCGCGTTCGCACTTCGCGCGCCCACACACACAAACGAAACGAAACGTCGTATTCTTCTTGCCTCGTTCTTTTGTGGTTTCTTTTTCGGTTTCGCCTTTTGTTTATGTTCGCATCTGGCCTAGGCTGTGTATGCATACATTTTTCCCTCTTCCGTGCGTCCGTCTCACAAAACACAAGCCAACTGAACACCACGACGTACGATCTTCGACTGATGTTTTGGTACGGCATCGGCGTCAGCCAGACCGGGCCCGATATTTGTGTGTGTTTGTGTGTGTGTGTGTGGGGAGATCCATTTAAATTGATTCTAAGAAATTCTTAAGTAGAATTATTTTTGAATTTGAAAAAATCAATCAGTTTCAAAGACAGTGTTTACCGTTTGAAACCCCTCTCCGAGAGTTTAGCAAATATGTAGGAGAGAAAAAGTAACTGTAAAAGAATTTAGAATTTTTAATAGAACTCAGTTACCTATAGGGTAACATTAGCACTGTCCAAAACTGATCAACTGTGGCGTCATCGAGGGGTGCTCTCTCAACTAATTTACAAATTAAGCAAATGTTTTTAATTTTGATTATAAATATTTTATACGCTCAACCGCTACAACTTTGAACCGTCACTGGGCGTGTGATTAACAAGAGCAACAACAACAAAGGCAAGCTGGCTGGCGTCGCCAAGTCGTTGTCAATGCGAGAGAGTGTGTGTTTTGTATTCTTGTGCTTTGCTTTGCTTGTTGCTTGCGCTTTACTTTGGTTATCTTTGTAGCCGCCCCTCCCCCCTCGCTGTCACCACTGTCGTGCTGCCTCCCTCTCCGTCTGGGCAGGCTTGCATACATATGGCGCTCACTGTGCGGCTCTCTTGTTCCGCGAAATTCAAACAAGCGTAGCCCCCAGACATAGCGAAATATTTTTCGGTATTTTGCTGCGTACGGGAAGCCCCCCTCCATGCCCCTTAAGCTACCTACCGTGTGTTCTATTGTTATAGCCAGTTGTTGCTGTAGTTTGAACAAAAGAAAATATATCTTTGAATGTGCTCAAAATAAGTGAGCAAACGGATCAATTGGGTTTTTTTTTGTGTAAAATTGTACACTGCCTGCAAATTTAATTGAATTCTTATTGGTTTCATATTGCCCCCTTTATTGGCTTGAGGAATCTTTTAAGAATTGCTCCCATAAATGTAGAATTGATAAGAACAGCTTCATATATCGTACATAAATCGTTATAATTTGGCCTCATAAATCACTTTTCAACCCCTCATCAGAATCATTAAAAATCGATCTTCGATAACATTTGGTATTATCAGCATTTCTATGCGACACCAAAATTGGTTCAGCTTGACAACAACAACCCATTCCCCCCACCACAGCCCGTGGCATTCCCCATTTAGAGAGAAAGCGTATTATTGTATTTGTGTGCCAAATCGAACGGAAGCGAATCGATAAGAACTACGAGTTGTACTACTATCGTGTATGCACATCGCATTCAAGAAATACACACATACAAATGCATGTACCGTAACAATATATAAGGCATGGACGTGTCACAAAATTATTTGGAAAAGGCACTTGGGAGGGGGTTCCAGGTTACTGCAGGGAGCAGTGGGATGTTCTATTAGAAAACCACTAAATCACACTTAAAGAGAATAACAAATCTGGTTCAAAAGTCGGAAACTCGAAGAATGTATGAAAATAACAAGGAACAAGTGGAGAGAACTGCAAAATGATGATTGGCGAGCAGCTGGATCTGAATCGGAGCACAAAATAATAAGCAAAAACCAGGGATGCAAACCGAACCGAACCGCTTTTTTCAGCTGGTAAACCGAACCGACTTCCTTTCAGAAACGCTGAGCCGACATGAAAACTACAAAGAAAAATTACAGCAAGAAAGAAAGTCGGACAAGCCAGACTATAACATACTCTGTGAAGTGCTGCCCATCACCGTTGTGACAGGTGCTGCCCATAATTGTTTGTTTTCCTTATAGCTCGACAACCGTTTATCCTATCTTTACTGGCGGATCGATAAATAGTCCTGATTACTAAATATGTCCAAAAGAAACAAACCTTCTATCTATAAAATTGTGGGAGATATGACGTTTTTCCAATTTGCGGGGGCGGGAGGGGGAGTGGCCAAAATTGAAAATAAACTTGATCTGCCTGCAAGTATAAGAAGCATATGTCCCAAGCATGTCAAAACTCTATCTCTTATCATCTCTAAAATCTGTTTGTTCATACGGACAGACAGACGGACGGACAGACGGACATGGCTAGATCGACTCGGCTGTTGATGCTGATCAAGAATATATATACTTTATAATGGAACCTCGACACGATCACCAATAAAAGTATCATGTGACCAGCTAGCCAACTATTTTAAATCATTGTTGTGTGCAGAGGTGACGCAGCTGTTGCAAGAAATTGCTTCACCAGGTCTGGAAGTCCATGAGCTCGACAAGGATATTACATTTGAGGAAATTCTAAGCGCTCTAGAAAGAAGCAAAATGGGCAAAGCTCCAGGAGAAGACCGCATTCCCGCGGAATTTATCGTAAATGCGCCAATCAATTTTATTTCAAGGCTTCTCGATGAATACAACCGAATATTCAACGCTGGAAAAGCTCCAAAAACCTTTCAGAGAAATATTATTTATCCCCAACTGATGTCAAAAACTACAGGGGTATTTCGTTCCTGAACTTAACAGTAAAAATGTTCACGTCGATTATTTTAGCTAGGCTTAATGCTTTTGTAGAGACTAAACAACTGCTCAGCGAATATCAATCTGGCTTCCGTAAGGGATATTCTACCGTGACATCAGTTGTAAACTCATTTCTGGAAGAGAAGAAAAAACTGTATTTATTTTTTATAGACTTCAAAGCTGCCTTTGACACCATTCACCGAAGAAGTCTGCTTAACAAATTGATCACCATGGGTGTATCAACTTAAATGATCAATTTATTGCGAAGCTTATATACTGATAATGAGACTGCAGTGTGGGATGGCAATACTCTATCGGAATGGTTTCAAACAAATCTCGGAGTAAAACAAGGTTGTTTACTGAGTTTGTGGATGATATATCGACAGAGCTACCAGGGAGAGTACAATTTGGAGAGATGAACCTAAAGATTCTAATGTACGCTGACGACATGGTGTTATTTGACGAAAGCCCACAAGATATGCAAAAAATGATTGATGCCGCACATGCCTATTGCCAAAAATGGAGCCTTAGGATCAATACTTCCAAGTCAAAAGTAATGGTAGTTCGAGTAGCGAAATTGGAAGAGTGGAGCTTAAATGGCACTCGCTTAGAGGTGGTCAAAGAATTTAAGTATCTTGGAGTAACATTATCCTCCAATATGTCTTTTGCCAAGCACCTGGAACAAAAGCTAAGAGACTCGAAAACAGCAATCGGCAGCACCTGGAGATCATTTTATTGCAAAAACAACATAAACTGAAGTACAAAATACAGAATGTTTGAGGCAACATCAAAAGCAATTATGTGTTATGAAGCAGAAGTCTGGGGATATGCCAAATACGAAGACGTCGAAAAATTATTGCGGTACTTTGTTAAAAGAGTGTTTTATCTCCCACACAACACGCCTACTTATGCCATTCATCTAGAGACAGGACTTCCAGAAATGTATCTACAAACTCTAGGAACACATTTTCGATACATAAACAAAAAAATAAAAGTGGAAGAGAATAGGCTGCCTTGTCTTGTTGTGAAAACACTTTTGGAGGGAAGAGCGCTATTTTTCAAATCATAGGAAGGCCTTGCTCGGGACTTTGGAATCAACCTGGATCTGTCGCGTCCCGATACTTGGAGCATCGCCCAACGTGACCTTCTACTAGCAATCGATAAACGAGCTCGAGATAGCTTTGAAGTATCTGCACTAACAAGTCAAACTCGCAACACCTACAGCCAACTAAACCACAACTTGATGGAAGGCAACTACGTCAATGACCAATACGACTGCAGGACCATTTCAAATATTTGTAAAGCTCGGACAGAGATGCTGGCGCTTAATTATTTTCCCCACAATCAGAATACAAATGAGTTATGCACACTTTGCAATATACGGGAGAGGGAAGACGTGGTTCATTTCTGTTCAACCTGTCCAATGTTAAGAGAGCTCCGATTGAATATATGGGGCAAAGCCGTGCTCAATGAAATGGAATTCAAAGTGGTATTAAACGGATCAGACTGGAATAGCTTGGCAAAATTCCTCACAGAAGCAACCCGCTGCAGAAGAAAAATACTTTTTGAAAACTTCTAAAGTCCTTAAGACTATCTAATGTCATCAAACGGCGTAAAAATTAAATATAAATTATTTGTAACATTTTAGTATGTAACCGGCTCTATTGCCATGCTATTTATATCACCTTCTTTATGTAATAGAGTTAATTTAGATCAATGTACACAAATCGCAATCAAACTAAAAAAATCAAAAATAAAGAAGAACTACTACTACTATATACTTTATAGGGTCGGAGAAGCTTTCTTATGCCTGTTACATACTTTTGCACAAACTTAATATACTCTGTGTACCTCTGGTACAGAGTATAAAAACCTATATCAGAAATATGAAAGAAACTTTTGATATAAGATGTTATGCTTCTTGGTGTCATCTTTAGCTTTTCCCTCTACTCCCCTTTCTTTCTTTCCAGTCTAGTACTTAGAAAATATTTTTATACTGTTGCTTACTGTTTTTTGCTGTCTTAGTAGTTTCTAAGGACGAGTGCACAAAGGCGCACAAACGCGCATGGGAAGCACTCTGCCCAGTGACTCGAGATGTTTTAAAGGCGTAATGATTTTACTGTCTAGCGATTTCTGCAAAACACTCCCAGTCATTCCAAGATCGACTGCTGCCGATGAAATCAACTTTTGCCTCGAATCATCCGATCTGTGTGGCGCTATGTGAAGAAACTTTAGCTGGCAGCAAACATGAGTGAGAGAGAGAGTTGGAATCATCTCTCGATAATGGCCGTGTTCCTGTCGACGATGTCTGATGTTAGAAAATTTGCCCCCAGAGTGCGAAAATTTTATCCGATTTATTTAAAACTTGGTTTGTAAGGATAGTAAGCGAAATAATTTGAGATGCCATACTCCGATTTAAGAAAAGTATAAAAATTCCGGATTTTTTTTAATCTGATTAACTTTAAACTTGCTTTGTGAGGATCGGATTTTCCGATGGGAAAGTATACACCCTTAGGATAGGTTACAATGGGTCCTATTTTTGATCCGATCAACACGAAATTCGGTTTGTATGGGACAAAAACAACGAACAAATTATACAAGTTTTCGGAATCCATCCAAAAGGTTGCGCGGAGGGCAAGGGCAATCGTTATTTTTAAGCCCATCTGAATATAGTTGTGTTTAAAGTCTCCAGGAGCCTAATAAATGGTAACATTGCTTCAATTTTGGAAACCCATTTACAAGATTCGAAAATGGGAAGGGGAAATGTTATTATTTTTGGGCCAATCTGTATGAAAAATCTGTCAGTAGGTACTACAGAGGTCACAAATTAAAAATATATGTTCCAATTCGTGAAATCCAACCCCAGGTCCGATAAGTCGAATATTGCTAAGCTGATAAAGGCGCTACTGATGAAGGTTATTTGCTATTAATAAACAATTTTTTCTTTCAAACTCTCCATATATTTGTTACAGACGTCACTGCCGTGCACAAGACTGGCGCCGTCTATTTTTAATGCGCCTGCGTGGCGCCAGTGGCCGTACAATAACTCTCGGGAGCAATATGGAGCAAAGGCTTGCCCACCGCAGCTTTAGAAAACGGCTAGATCTGATTCTGATACGTCTTTACCCTCTTAAATCCGTTTCAAACCAACCAAGCTTAGCTAAATGGTCACATTTATAGCAGGCCTGGCCAGCCATAGCCCCTGGGGCCCGAAGTCACTCACTGATTCACATCGAATGCTTTCCGAAGTCAATCATAACTGAGCGCTATTTTTCTGTTCTCTCTATTTGGCCGAGCCTGATGTACAGTAACTGTGAGCGCAACACGTTTCACCTAACCATATGTCTGTCTCACTCTGACTTATGCAAGCTAGCATTACCATGGCTAGCTACTACGCACACTATGATTCAATTCTCCCCCAATCTCTGGTACGCCTCTGCTCGTGTGTATGCAAGCGCCTAGGAATAGTGTTGTGTTCATATATTTAGACAGTTGACGTCCGATAACGTTCAACTTGAACAACACACATTGTCGCCGCTGATGATATCACAAAAAAAAAAAGGTAAACAATCTAATCAATAAACACAATAAAGCGATGACGAGTGGTACGCACTCAGCTCAGTAGATAGACGCACACACGCACACACACTGGCATATATGAGTCTATGTATGTAGATGGCTGTGTAATACCGGTTGTACTGACAATTAATCGAACAGGCAGGCGACTGGCCACATACACGCGACGATTGATTACAGGCAATAAAACGTCTTTCGAATCGATTGATTTAAAAATAAACTGACACACACACACACACACACACACAGACAGACAGACATACTGCTGAGATCGGCAATTGGACTGCACAGTGAAACATAAATAGGCACACAAGTGGCCCCTAACTGCAGCGTGCGTCGCCCCCGACGAGGTCTTACTCATTCAGGCATTGGGTAATCGATACACTAACACACACATACACACAGAGCCACTCTTCATAGCCGCCAAATGAAACCATTAAGCGCAACATAAAACAGCCGTCGAGACGGAGACGTAGGAGACATTGCAACCAGAAGCTACGATCGTCCGAGCCGCCACACTGGCGGCAGCAACGGCTCCAGCTCCATCGCAGCAGCAGCAGCAGACAGACAACACAAACAATCCGAATCCGAATCGACGACGACCACGACGTGATCATGTCTGGGCCGTCCAGCAATGTTGGCGACGTTGTCGGCTCCAACTTTGTTATTATTGCCCCCCTCCCCTCACGTTCAAACTCCCTCAAAACAGGTTTGACCATTCACTTGAACTGTTTGGATCTCTGTGGCTGCCGCAGGGTTAGGTGGCGTCGTCGCTGGCTTCGATATTAAACGTAATCAATAGAGTGAACTTCTTTAATTGAGCTTCGTACACCACAAAAGTCAGGCGACAATCAAAACTAATTGAATGTGAAGGCAGCAGCGGCAGTTGATGAGAAGATGGAGGAGAGGTTGGTGTTGCCTACTTCGTGGGGCAAACCACAAAATCGAATTTTTAGCTCGAATCTATAGGACAGACTGCTTGGTGGTATCTACAAATATCGCATGCGTCAGCTTTTAATTGACCATAGAACTTAGTCAACTAATAGATACTTAGAGGGGGCCAAAGTGCGGATACCCCTTGCTTGTTGATTGTTGCTCATTTGTTGACACGCCATATTGGCTGTGAATCTAAATACAAAAACCAAAAATAGAAGGGACAGGTTAAACGTTGTGAAGCCAAAGCTTTTATACACTTCGCAGTTTTTATAATTTTGTTTTGTTTTTCTTTAACTAAAACTGCTACTTGCTTGATATTAACTTCAAACTTGGCTGAAATCATAATTTCAACATAATACCGCTCTTCTAGAAATCTTTGGACAATTCGTTGTGAAATCTCTGAGTTACTTAAGGTCGGAACCCGCTGGGAAAGTTATATAAAGGCAGGTAATACTTTTTAGTTACTCTACACATTTTCAAAGAACTTTTTCAGCCAAAATAATCTAATGTAAAGCTGGGATTAGAGTAGAAATCTAATCTAAGATATATCTTTAATATTTTACACTTCAAATGATTCTTCCTAAGAACCTACTTATGTTATTAACTTCTAACTTTTGTTGATATTTAAGTTATGGTTTTAATCAACTTTTCTAAAACTTTCCGACACTTTCATCGAGAAACAGGCGAGTTACTTGAGGTCGGAACCCTCATAGGAATGTATTTTAAAGCTAGTAGTCCTTTTAAAGCGTTTAAAAATAAGATTTAAGCGTTACTCAGCTAAAACTAAGTTAAAACTAGAAAAGAAATCAAAACTTGGATACTGTTTTTATAGGATTTTCTATCTACATATTTATATATATAGCTTTAGGGGTCGATTTCTCAACTTCGGTCACTTAAAACACAGAAACGTCTGAGTTACGTTAGGTTATTTCTGTTTTTGTGTAATTTATTCTTTTGTAAGGCTTTAAAAAAATTACACCTTAAGGTATACAGCAATCTTAAAAGGTCATTCGCCAGTATGAGTAAGTAGGTGTCTCTTTAGAGTGCCACTTCTGAACTTTTGAATGGTCGATTTCCAGTATGCGTGTTAAGGTGATGCTCCAGATGGTCTTTTTTTCTAATAGTCTTAGAGCAGAGGGAACATTTGAAGGTTTGTTCGGCAGTATGAGTAAGTAAGTGCCTCCTTAGAGCTCCTCCTTGGGTAAAAGACCTTGGACACTCCAAACACTTAAAAGTTCGATCGGCAGAATGAGTTAGTAGATGTCTCGTTAGAGTGCTACTTCTTGCAAAAGACATTGAGCACTCTGAGCACTTATAAGGTCTTTCGCCAGTATGCGTGCGAAGGTGCTGGTTCAGGGTGGATCTACAGCTAAAGGTCTTCGCGCAGGTGGAGCATTTGAAAGGTCGCTCGGCAGTATGCGTGCGAAGGTTAATAACACTCAGTCTGACCATTACACTACTTTTGACTTAAGAAGATTTTTCCGAATTTTTAATACTATTTCGCTAGCTCAAATGGCATATCTTAGCTTCATTTTTAATGGCCTTGCCTTCAAACTTTACAATTACAAAACTTTTATCATAATTCGACTATTTTAGAATTTTCAGACACATTCCTCAAGGCAAACCCGAGTTACTTGAGGTCGGAATACCCTAAAAACTTTAATAGCTTCAATATCTTACTCAAAAATGTGCGCAGATAAGTCGATTTAATTAAAAAGCTTAAGATGAGATGGAATTCGAACAGAACTCTGTAATTTAAATGAAATTCTTTCAAACTTTCATTCAAACTGTGGCCAAGTCATACTTTGTATGTAACATCAAGATAGGAAATCAAAATTTTTGGTGTCCTAAATCTAAGTTTGAGATTAGTCATCTTTAAAATCCAATACTTAACAATTTGCATGCCTTTCAGACAGGTTTGACATTCTTTTGTTCAAAATGAGTATACCCCTTTAAAAGCGTATACAAATTCACAAAAATTATGACCCAACTATACTGAATCGACTTCAGTCACCATTCCCACTAGCTGTGTGAATGACGAATGCTGACGACAAATGCCATAAAAACTGAACACAAAACTTCATAGGCATTTACACATTCGAAATGTATCTTTCATACTACAACAACAACAACATCAACAGGAGGAATCATTCTGTTGTTTATATGAAAACTCATAGAGCAGCACCCTACCCCTACAACCTCCTGCCCGCCAACGACCTAACGCACACTTTGTTTAAAGTATTTTCCATGTGGCCATTCGTTGCTGCTGCCGTCCGTCTGTGTTTGTGCTTGCTCTCGGGCCTTCGCATCGTATGTCTATCATTCGATTATAATTCTATGGCGCTGCTGCTAGTTGTATGTAAAAAGTACCGAGTAAGCTATTGGCTATAGCGTAGCAGGCATACTCTTACTGAGAGTTACTTGGAGAATAAGTCCGTTTTCAAGTGCAATGGGGAATAATAAATTTGGCTTTAATTTCGTAAATATTTCTTTTACAAAAGTTTTAAGAAAAAGATCCCAGAGATTCTACGAAGAAATCAAATATATTGATTTGAAATTCGGGGAGAATATTTGAAACCAAACCTATTTTCATAAACCAAACTGCGAAGCGAGCCAGCTTCTGATTGAAAGTGCTGAATCGAACCAAGAATCGCATAGGAAAACGGGTTGGCTTACTTCATAGAAGAGTTTAATGACAGAAAACTAATTCCTTAAGACAATGACTTTAGTAAATTTAGAAAATAGAATTGGGAAAATTAACTGTACACTCAGAAGTAAAAATGAAGAACTTTGTACTCGACTTAAGTAAAATACTTGATTCAAGTACAAAATTCTTATATCAAGTACAAATTGTAATTTTAATTAGTATTTTAAAATCATTTTGATCATACTTTTAGGTTGTAATAGTCTTAAGTTTGTTGAAGTCAAAATATATTCTACATCCTTGAAACTAAATAAAAGTTCATCAAACAAGTACAAAACCTTCTTATTTTTAAGCTTTTCCCAATTTGTTCTTTAAACGACATCTCTGTGTTGATTCAAAGAAGGCTGGAAACGTCATGGGCCACAAATTAACCAAAATCCATGACAAAAATCTACCATCACTCTATAAGAAATGTGTAAATTTTACGAACAGATTCGTTTCAATAATGAATTACTCATAATGAGCATAGTAATTCGGTGCATAATTTCTTGTTACAAGTGCTTATTAGGCTTAGCAGAGCACTTAAGCCAGCGTCACCCGACAGGAGCTTATGAAGGAAAAGCACACTCAGGTAGATCCTCCGATTATTGTGGGATGGAAGACCAAAAAAACCTAGTCAATGCTTGCAAGGTGGCAAAGGCATCTATTGAAATCCCAATTTGGGTCACGGTGGGCGAAAATGAAGAACTGTTTTTGTACAGGTTCGAGTTGGTCCTGATGTTTTTGGTAGTGCGGAGACCAGATATATGGTCCAGTTGGTTTCAAGAATACACTGAACCAAAATATTGATCCATTCGGGATCAGCTCAATCCAAAACGGAGGGTATTTCGCAGGGAGGGGAAGTGGGGTGTCGAAGGGGGGAATTTTTTAACCGATCATTCATACTGCAGCTATATGCTATAGTCATCCGATTTGGGCCAAACTTTGTAGAATCGTAAGGGAGCATATAAAACAAATACATGCCAATTTTGAGGACATTTCCATCGAAAACAAAAAAGTTTTTCTAACTAAGAATACTTTTCAGAAAACACTTTTCTATGACAGCTATACTATATAGATGTCCGATTTCAAACAAATTTGATGGAATCATGGTAAACTAAGAAATACGAAGTATGGTGGCGTTTCCATTAAAAAAAAAGTTTTTCTCACTAAGACTAGTTTTTCGACCGTTCGTTCCTATGACAGCTATATGCTATAGTCATCCGAGCCGGCCGAATCCGACAAATGTGCAGCGTATTTATACCAAAAGACTTCGTACAAAGTTTGGTGAGGATAGCTTTAAAACGGACGGAGGAGATAGCTTAGAAACAGAGAGACGGACAGACGGACAAGGCTAAATGAACTCAGCACGTCATGCTGAACCGACGACCTCTTGCACAGCGGTCGCACACACTAGCCGCTGAAAGTATGTTTAGTGACATAGGGGTACTTAAATTCCTTAGCCTATCTTTTGATAAAGCCATATCATTAGCAATGACGGATATTTGACCGTTGAAACAATTTTCTAAAGCAAAGCCTACTAATTTATTCAATCAATATAAATAAATATTTTACATCGGACCGACAAACATCCGGACAATTTGAAACTATCCTCTGCAAGTCGGTCAAAAAGATATTTTTACAGAGAAAAGCTTTTTAGCTTTCAATGGTAGCGTCTTTAAGCTTTCCATATATAAATATTTTCTGATTCAGCACAAATTTGCCGACTTTGATGAAAATCGGATGAATATATCGAATATCTGTGATATTAAAAAACTGGTCACAGAAGACACACAATCTATTGGTCAGCTTTGGAAATCACTCAGCTAGCATAGTCCAAAGCGAAAATTAAATTTTTCGGCCTAACCGAAGGTAACTATTCCTATTTTATTCAGTTTAAGTACTTCCTTTATACTTAAAATTTAAATTTAAAATTTTAAGTACATAACTGTATAAATTGAATTCCGATCAATCTAGAACCCTGTCAGTCGTTTTTTTTTTGAGCTTACTAAAGTATGGCATCGTTTCAGAAATTCAAGGGATAAGCCGATAGTTTATGGTCATAAAACTATTCCAGCTGCCCCTGGATATATTCTTTAAGGGGCACACCTAGTGTGATGGCCTAAAAAAAGGTGATTTTTGGGAATTTTTATTAAAAAACTACTATATCAATTATTTCAAAATTTTAAGAATATATTTATACATGTTTCAAGAATATACAGTGAAATTTTTGAAGAAAAAATTAAATATTTTTTAAGTTATAGTCGATCTCCAACGGCGCGAAAAAAAGTTCCTTCACTGCTGCGTGTTCCGGCCTTCTCCGTGGATGAAATTTAAAAAAAAAATTCTCGTTAAACTAGATAATATTGTCTGTACAATGACCTACGATAAAAAAAAATCAAAAATTGACAATATGGCGGCGTTTAAAAAAAAGTCGAATTTTACCCCAAAATTTTGGTCGTTTTTGGCCTGCCAAAATTCGATTTTTTGATCAAATCAAAAACCGATAGGTCATTGTACGGAGAACTATATAGAACATGTAAAAAATTGATAGTGATCGGATCATTTGTTTTGAGTAATCACTGCAGCAAATTCGGAAAATGCTGTTTCGAGAAAAACGCGTTTAAAGATAAAATGATCGTCTCTCTAGCTGCCAAGCGGCTGCTCTTTAAACTGCTATAACTCAAAAACTATTTGAGATATCGATTTGAAATTTTAATATGTTATTTTTAAAGGTGTAATCTACCGAAATAGAAAAAAGAAAAATCGATTTTTTTGAAATTTCACACTAGGTGTGCCCCAAGCTTATGGACGTAGTGTTCAGACTTTCTTTACATACATATTTCGCATTTTGAAAATCAAAGAAAAAAGGGGGGGGGGGACAAAGAGGGGGAAAAGCTTGGCTTGGTTCTTTTAACTGGAAGTGCTGGAAAGTTGAGAATAAACCATTGAAACAAAGCAAAATTGCGTATCAAATCGGCCTTCATCTGAAAAATACCAAGATGATTTGATCGAGTCCATATATTTAGGTGTTAGTTAGATCTGGCAAAAAATCGATGTTCGTGGCATCGGGTTTTCCCAAGATTTTAAGAAAAACATCGATTTAAATCGATTAAAATCGAATTTTAAATTTGTCTGGAATAAAGATAGAGTAGGGCATTCATTTCAACTTTAAGTTGGTACTACCTGTCACATTTACGAACAAAAACCATAGTTGGAGCTACATAAATACAAGATAATAAATCGGCCTTCAAAGAAATAAGAATATTTGTAACAATTTATATCAATTTTATGGTCCGCTTAACTTTATTTATACTTGTTATGATTATCTTCACATTTGATTTGTGTAACTAATTAGATTAGAACAAAATTTCTTCTCCAGCCATTGGTTCCAATTAGTTAATAGGAGCATATTGCAGATTATGTCTCCAGTTTTGCCAAACATACGTTCCGACTCCATAGAGGGATGCATAATGACCATTTCTTTGAGTTCCTGTTCACGAATCGAAAAATTAAAGACATCTTGTTATAAAAATCTATCCATATTACATTAAGAGCAAACTTTTCAATTCTCCAGAAGGCAAACTGACTTGGGAGCGTAAAGCTTTTCAAAAAATTTCATCGTATAGTAAATCGGGATAGTACATTTTTTGGTTTTGTCAGCTTGTCTTTAATACATGACACCAAGAACCCAAGGAAGAGTTAGTGGTGAGAATTGCTTTAGGAACCTGATTTTAAATCATCGGAAGTGCTCTTTTAAAATGAATAAGTAAACATGTTGTTTTTCCTCAGGTTCTATAAATATTTCAAATTTTTTTTCAAACACCCATATTGTCCCAAAACAGAATAGTAATGAAATTTGACATATTTTTGTTAATTTGCACAATTTTGTTCACCGGCGTCGCTTTTTCAAGTAGTGGAAGAGCTTTTTTCGATTTTAATCGATTCTCCAAAATTACTTCGATTTTTCTCACGCAGGGAAAAAATCGACACATCGATTCAAGAATCGATTTATTTGCCAGCTGTAGTGTAAGTAATACCCTTTTGATATGAAAATAGTTATATTATAGGATGGAAATGATATTAGAATTGATATTTTTGCAGATGAAGGCCGATTTGATATTTTTTTTCTGTGTAGGACCCTTAAGAAGATATTTTACAAAGTTCAGAAAATTTATTATCATGTAAGCGAATGTATCTCTTCAATGGTTTTACTTTTTTCAACGCAAGAGTATTTTCGATTCGATGTTCGGCCCCCAAATACCATATATTTCCCCCTCCCACTTGGTTGTATTTTTTTGTGTTTTGTGTAAATAACACTGACAATGCCTGGGCGCTGTTGCTCTAGCTGCTGCGTCTGTGGCTGATTGGGAATCGCCAGTTTGGCGACTGTGCACACAGACAAACAGACAGACAGACAGACGGACGGACAACGTACACGCAGATACTTTTTATACTTTTATACACATTCTTTGCCACTTCTTGTCGACGTACTTGTAGCGTCTATAAAATCGTTTTATATTAAGCAGAGAATGAAACGCAAAACGCGACGTTTGCAGACTGGCGACGCCAACGAAAATATGCCATGAATGTTCAGCTGTTGCTTGGTCTCTGATTGTATCTAGAAAAAGTGCAGCTACTTATCATGGCCGCCTAAACATGTACGATTTAGACATACATATATGTAATTTGCATTAAAGCAGCTGCTCAGTTGGCCCAGACATCAGCGAGACAGCTTAATGACTTGCGTCAATGGATTTGCGCGGCTTACCTGTCCCATAAACAGACGAAATGGCATCATTAAACCAAAGATTTTTCCCGGGTAAAACCCATAAAATCATCAATTGGCTGAAGAGAGACACTTGACTTGGTTCAGGTAGCGGAGATTTGGTCAAGGGTTTTGGAAAATGTCTTACCAGGAAAATGCAAATTTGTCTTTGATCTCAGAGTTTCATATCATATCAACGTCACGTAAATGCTTATCACTTAATGGCTGGAATGAAAGTGAAATGGCCAAAAGCGTTTAAACAAAAAGTATCTATAAGTATGGCAGAAAATACCACAATCTTTGTTGATACGCTCACACACACACACACACACGCACATTTTGTTATTTATAAACATAATAATTGCGTGCTTGTATGGTTTTTTTTTTTGTTTTGCTGTCATGAATCACGCCATTTGGCTTTATCAACTGAAGCGCTCAACGCTTCTATTTTATATGGTTATATACGTAAATGTACATAGACGCGTCTCTATATGTATGTAGAGCACGCACTTTATCAATATTGCCGAGCACTGACATATGTACATTGTACACTTATGTAGATGTGTACTTGGCACCATAATCGCCACTCACTGTATAAATTGTAACCCACGAAACTGAAAGTATCTGAAATAGATTACCTTTTGAGCTGGATTGGTACTTGGGAAGGAGGGCTGTTTTAGTTGAAGAAGATTTTATCGAAGGAACTTAGTCTAAGTAGTGATTCGTTTGAGATCTTCTTACGCCTGATTTGGTTGATATAACAAACGATGAAAAGTCTAAATCAGCGGTGGGCAAGCCTGAGCCCCCATTGCTCCCGAAAGTTATTTGATTTCTTCTGTTGTTGTTGCTGGACTGCTCCCAAAATCAAATTTCGTGCCCACCGCTGGTCTAAGTACAAGCGAAAAAACACATTATTGGTATTTTTGGGACATATTCTTGTACAAATTTATAAGTTTAAGGTTTATAAAATACGCAGGGGCAGCCGACGCTTCTTGGAAAATCTGTAGCAATGAAAGAGGACAACTTTAAGGCTGTAAATGATTCCATCTAGCTTGGACCAACGATAACCAGCGATAGCTTCAACTGAACAGAAATACGAAAAACAAAGAACAAGATTCTCTTCCCAGTCCTATATTTCGGCGAAAAAGCAGTGATGTTAATTCTTCGGAGGATTTATGGACCTTTTAAAGTTGATGATGAATTTCACAACCGTATTCATCGCAGTTCTAATCTAATCAACCTTATCAGCGCTAGCTAGGACAAGTTACTCTTAAGGATGACGAAGTCCAAAAAAAAGGGGAACGTTTTGGAAAGCGAGAGACTTTGGAAAAGCCGACAGTAAGGAACGAACCACATTTAGATTTAAAGACCAGGTAGGGGAAGATGGTAGTTTGCAAAAAACTTTAGTCGTCTAAGCCCTTCCTTAGAGTCGTCTTAACCGCTGAGCTGATCTGTATACATTTTTACCGTATACTTATGTTGATCAGGAAAGTTTCAATGTTGTCCCGAGTATGTAAACCGGTTCCAAAGTGACTTAATTCAGGTTTACAAGTGGCTCCCAGCCATATATCAGATCTTGGGCTGTCGATATTTTTTCATATACAAAAACCAATTATACCAAAAGGCGATATTTAGACTTTAAATAATGCCTTTTAAAATCACCGAAAAAAATTTTAGTTAGAGAACATCTAAGCCAGGGATGAACGCAGCCTATACGCGCAGGCTGCATGCGTTGTTAATTTACGTAAATCCATTGACGCGCGTATAGGTCTGACGCATAATGAAATTGCAATAACAACTTCGTATGTGTCTCTCTTCTCATTCTCTCCTTAGCCCCTTGTAAAATTTAAGCGCAATATGTTGTGTTGCGACGAATGATTTCGGGTGCATCTGACTCTTGGCTGTCACGCACACATAGCACTACGCAATAAACGGGTTTCTCTTTTGTATTCCTGTAGTTGTTGTTGCTTCAGAATTATTTTTTTCATTTGTATTGGTGTCTACGCAGCCGTAAGTTGGCTGTGGGTATCCCTGATTTATGCAGTAGCAATTATAAAATTTATTTTTACAATATATGTATCTTTGCGATAAAATATGCTAAAATTTTACATAATTTTTTTAGGTACCTCAGAATAATAATTGTGAGGTTATAAATTAAAACGTTAAGCAGGCTCTTTGGCTCGATCTAAGCCCGGGAGGATACTGATTGAATATTGAGAATTAAACTGGTTACCTCGAAAATCACACAAGCATCCCAATATTATTGAAACGATTCTGAAACATTTTTGGTCTGATAGATGCGTTAGGTAGGCGCAACGCTCAAATTCTGCTCAGAAGATGGATATGATGAACCTGAAATCGTAACTCCTTAAGCTTCTATTTGCTATTTTTAAATCGATTTGAAAAACCTACTTGGAAGAGCTTTTTGCGTTTGAAAGATAGACTTGCTGGGTTATCAGATATTAAGATTTTAAAAATCCACTGTATTTGAGAAGCTTTGGGTGTATAATCCTGAAACTAAAAGACAGCGCCTGCTTATCCGGCTAGTTAATAAAGTTAAGCAGAGTATATTAACTTTGTGCAAATGTATGTAACAGCCATAAGGAAGCATCTCCGACCCTAAGAAGTATACACATAAACCTGAAATCTCACATACTTAGATTTGTAGATAGAAGTATCGTATCTTTAAGACATAATCGGAGGTGTCCCAGAAATCTCCATCCCAAAACCAATTATCGGTATCCTAGAAATCTCTTTCGGTTGCTTTCAAACCTCTAGTATTTTGTTAAGAGCTTTGGAGAAACCAACCAAAGCCAATACACAACCCAACCAATGCGACTTCGCTATCCTACGCAAACTTAGCGAACTTAGCAAAGACACAAACAGGGCTGGCAAGTCTGAAACCATCAATTCAGCTATGAACAAAATCTGTTATCAATTATTTGAGAGCGACTCAGCCCAGTTTTTGTAGTTGGACGGATTTTTCGAGCGATTTGCAAACCAACCGAAGCCAAAATCTCTAGAGATTTCCAGGACACCCCCGAATATCTAATAAGGATTATTTATCTATCCGCCATTGGTTTAGTAAAAATTGGGAAATAAGTTATGAGCAAACGAAAGTTCTCTAACTCCAACAGTTTGCATTGCAGATTTTTGGAAGTCGCTGGAAAAACCCCGTTTGTTGGTATTTTTAGGGGTAGTTTTAAAAAAGTGTGGCCGTTAGGTTAGTTTGAGATGGCAAGGGACAATAAATTGTCCCTTCACTTAGGCCAAGATAGGCCCATTGCGATATGATATATATTCCCTACTTAAACCAGGGGGGTTCCTCCCGATTGAACCACTGTGAAATAAGTAAAAATTTTAGTAGAGACGGAATCTCTATCTCAGATAGTTCCGAGAGGTTGAGTAGAAAGGGGTGACCAAGTGTTTTGAGTCTCCTTCTACTAAGTGCTGGGCAGTGGCATATAAGATGCAGTAATGTTTCCTCCTCATCCTCACACTTGCAGCTTCTACAGAAGTCATTGTGGGCGACTTCTAAGCGTGCTGCATGTCTACCGATAAGGCAGTGTCCCATTAGGGCTCCGTCCAGAAGTGAGATGTTTCCTCTACTTTGGCGTAAAAACAGGAAGGTTCGCCGTATTTTGTAACAAATACATCGTTGGGACTTTCAAGGGAATGCAAAATATTTGAATGTCAAAATTCAACGGAGTAATTAAAATCATTTCGTGTGGGCTGTTCCAGAAAACCAGGCTGCAAGCCTATGAAATTCTTAGAAATTTTGGTTGGAAAAGTTTAGGTTTGGTCTATTAAAGCATGAACCAAAGTTTTAAGTTTTAAAATGTTTAATAAAATGGGTCTGCCTACGGAAATGACTTGGATAAGAAGCCGGGTCACATAAGAGTACCGCAGAGGAAAGTTTCCATCCATTTACCAAATTAACTTTCCTATACAGCTTATAGTTGTGCAGAAACCAATGCAAAATCAGAAAATCATTTGTCAAACAACAACCACCACAAGAAAGAAAAAGAAAACTGTGCGGTTCAATCGAAAGTCGATTTCGATTTCGATAAATGTAAAAAAGTGTAATGTTTTGAAGTGTTGTAAAATTTTTCAAAGAATCGGTTAAAAATACTTAGTATCGAGCCATTTCGAGATTTTTGTCTTAAAAATATGCGGTCACACCAGCAAACTGCATATTATAAAAAAGAAACTGGGAGGGCAATTCAAAGCGCTGGAAGAATGTGATGACTCCAAGCGTTACCCCAAGTCTCAGAGCCCCATTGTGGATCGGCTGACCTGCACGCTGATGTTGAAGGGACGCATCAATGACAAGAAGCTGAGTTCCTGTCCACTGTCAAGCGCTCGCTCGAGATGATTCATTGCCATCTGGCTGCTGTGCACTGGAGTGCGTGAAGTTGCCTTCAGTAACACGAATCTCATTGCCCAGTGCTAGGTCGATAAGCTAATCAATGCTGCAAACGGTTCCTCCAACTCGTACGCCAGCAAATCGAAAACAAGAAGAAAATTCTACTGACATGTTTACACAAAACTTAAAATAACTCTTTCTTTTTTTTTTTTTTTTTTCTATTGGTAAAGTATCCTTTAATAACTAGCCTTCTGCTAGCCTTTTGTGGCCGCATATGCTAGAGTGATATTGGGTTTTAACAGTACTTGGCAGTGTCCATTTGTGCTTCCCGATAAATTAAAACAACTCTATTTAACAATTGCGAACACCCAAGATTTAAAAACGTACAAAAAATACAATCAATAAAACTCTGTCTGTAACAAGACCTAAAGAGCCGCCATCACCTACTCCAAGCAATGTTTTAATTTTCCTTATTGATGAAGCTATTTTGCATACTATTTCTTAAAGGGCCAAGTCAATTTTTCGCTTATTCAAAGCTTGTTCCACCCTTTGTCTTGGCATTTTTATTTTGATTTATATTCACTATTCAAGTTTTGGCACTTAAATAACAGCTCGTCTAAACATCTGGTTTATAGCCAATTTAAACTAGGGCATAAAGGATGCCTTTACTGAAAATGTCCTTAAGACAGCCGGTAAAGTGTGCCTTTGCCATACAATAAAGTTGCAGTTTTTGCTTTTTTACAAAAAAAAGTTGGTCCTGAAAAATTACTACTGTGAATCACAAGGGTCGCTCAGTAGCTCCTGTGTGGTAAGTTTACGCTTTACCATTTTACGAGAGCTAGTGAATACCCTAAATGTTTTAATGATCGTAAAACAAAAGTTTCTGATTAAGATTGTGCTAAAAAAGTCAAAATTTGAAATGACGGTCACACTTAAAGTAGCTAAAGCAACAACAAATATAAAAGTTACCATTGCCTTTGATATCAGCTAACGTTTTGCATTGGTTTTGAAACAGTTACAGATAAGATGTCCTAGAGTTTTCACAGCATGTAGATTTAAACATCTACTAGAATTCTTCTTTTTGCACTTAAGATTCCTGTCACTATTCGATATATCTTTTTTAAAAGTTGTGAATGGAATCAAACGAGTTTTCTATTGTTCTTACTTCACACAATTGATAGAGATTCTCTGCCTTTCACTAACTTTATAAGGGACCATATTAAAACCATATTTTGTTGAGTGCTTAGAAGTGTTCTACTCCACTCATGGATACCGTGGAGTTTGTGATTCTTGTAGGGATCGGAGGTGTTTGGAATATTTAATCCTGGAACTATTGGCCCTGATTTTCCAACTTTTTTTTAAAAAAGAAGTTATATTTCCAAGTATTGAAGCAATTTAAATGTTTTGTAGAAATTCCAAAAGGATATTTTACATATAAGAAAGTGTAAATTTTGAGCTTAAGAAACCTTGTTGTGTTGTTGTGGTCCAAATCGGTGATTAAACCTCTTCAGTTTGCATAACAGATTCTTAGTAAGAGCAGAACTTACCTTTAATTTTTCACGCGCCGTTTCCAAAGCATTTTTGCGTGAATTGACGGTTGATTCTGAAACAGAAAACATAAAAATTAGTTTTAAATTAAACAAAAGCAAGTTAATTTAGTTGAAGAATTTCTTTGAGTATAATTTTAGACAAAATCGCCGAGGCCCCCTCAAAAAGCTTTGACACTGACATTTCACATAATGACGTCAAGTGTCGGCCAAGAAAATGCCGAAACACACAGAACAGCAAGAGCACAACGCTGTCAATAAAGTATTCTGAAGAATACAACAAACTGTTGCCATTTTCCAAAGCGGCAGACAGAGGCCATCAAAGCATCAAAATATTTTCTCTCTTTTTGAGATTTTCTAAGAAAAAAAAATGTTTAAAAAATAAAACACAGCTCTGGCGAAATTCCCTCTAACTAAACTCGCATGACGCACTCTTTGTGCAAGATAAGAGCAGATGTGGCCACAATATTAATGTACTAACTATCAGGAGTCTTATCAGGCCGCTGCTGACTTTTGTATTAATTATACGTCTTGAGGGCGCCTGAAAGTAGGCAGCAGTGTGCCCCAAGCCATATGGTGCAGGAACAGAAAAAAACTTGCATGCAAAATTAAAGCAGCAACCAGGCAAACAGCAATGCTTAGTTAGCATTTGGCAGCAGAAAAAATGAAGCACAAAACGCGGCCCGGATTGCTCACGCATGGGGCATCTCCTCGGCGGCTCCCCGGTCTCGCCATTCTGGCTTGACTGGGGCCGTTTTTTACCACCTGCCGCGCACTTGTTTATGACCGCGACTTGTTGGCGTCCATCGTTGGCTTCACAAAAAGCGGAAACATGCGCATCAAAGCACAGGCAGAGCGCAAAACAGAAAGAAAAAAAAAAATAAACGGCTTGTACCACCAGATTGAAATTGGCGATGTCGTCGTCGTCGTCGTCGTCATCAAGCTTCTTTCTTTCTGTAGCTCGAAAAACTGGTTATGTCGTTGCATGGGCCAACCAGTTTCTGTTTTCCGATTCTGTGTGTGTGTGAACATAAACTGGGCACATGGTGATGTTTATTAAACAATTAACATTTGCGGCTCATTACGCATACGTTTTGGATGAGCTCAGGCATAAAATTTATTTTTATATAATTAATAAATTTTTCACAAGGATGAATAGTTTTATATATATTTTAACTTATTTATATATTTATAAATTTTTACAATTAAAATAATATTCTGATCTCATTGTGGACTAAGTATACTTTACTATGCTGAAATAGATAAAATTTTAAGAGTGCTGACTTGTTTAATACTAGCCAACTTTGGTACAGAGGTTCAATTAAATATTGTTATTGTTATTGATTCAAGATATATTACAGCAATTTGATACAACATTTTATTGAATTCAGGACCTAAGTTTTAAAGTCCTATTCCTACATCGGAAATTTTGTAGATTATGGTGTGACCAGGAATTCTGTTAAATTTAACACTCTAAACTAGTATTAGTCTCTACTTATGTCTACCACAATGTGCTCCATTCTTTGAGTACAAATTTATGGAGGCACCAGCTTGCAAACAGTCTTACCATTGTTCTATGAAATGTAAATCTTATTATGCCGTGATATATGTTCAACATTTTAGAGGACCAGAATTTGTCATTTCCGTGCTCCAATGGAATTAGACAAGCGAATCAGATTTTTCCAAAATTGTGATACAACTTGACTGAACTCCGAGCAATGGTGAACCAAATATTATTAAACCAAGTTGGGATTTGACATTTATGTTGGGAGCTGGACTTTAACGTGTGTTTGCCTAAATATCTCTAATAAGATCAAATCTATTATGTTTGAGTTTTTATTTCTTGCAAATTCTAGTCCGAACCAACTTCAGTTTATGACCAGGCTGTTGTCTGAATTTCCAGTTAACAGTTAACATGACAAAGACAGTTAACATATTTTCAAAGATTCAGTAGAATTCTTCAAATTCTGATACAGAATTTGACTGAATTCGTGCTATGGGTGGACCAAGAATTTACTATTTAATTTGGATACAATTTAATGCAAGTTAGCCTTTTGATATTTTCGGAAATGTATTAATAAAGTATGACCAGTTTGGAATTACATTGGAGAGTTGGCATTTTGACATTGGATTTGACATTTTCTATTAAATTTCATCAATTCTGACCTCTGGGTTGGCTTTACTCTCTAAGGCCCGATTTCTTAATGTGTCCAGCTGGCTAATTTTTCAACTCAGTGCCATGGAAATGGAATTTAAAGAGGCAGAGCAACGAATAAATAATTTTTAGAGGAGTGGTAGAGCCCAATTACGTTTTACTAATCTGGATAATGCCACTTTTGTTTTATGACAAAATCAACATGTACGAGGTGTGTTCAAAAGTATCGCGAATTTTGTGTTTTTTCAAAAATGATTTATTTATTCATGAATATCTATTTTGTCCCTCAAAGTAATCCCCATGAGATATTATACACTTGTGCAACAGTTTCCAATCTTCGAAGCACTTCAAAAAATAATTTTTTTTATCTTGTTCAGCTCCTCCTTCGATGCCGTCTTTATCTGGTCAAGCGTAGCGTAACGTCGTCCTTTAATGGCCTCTTTAGCTAGGAACAAGGAAAAGTCACAGGGGCTAGATCTGGGGAATACGGTGGCTGCGGCATCATTAGTGTGTTGTTTTGGCCAAAAGTCGCGCACAAGCAACGATGTGTGAGTAGGGGGGTAATCGTGGTGCAAAAGCCAATTTTGTTCTTTACAAATCCGGGCGTTTCTGGCGGATTGCTTCGCGCAAATTGCGCGTAACTTGCTGGTAATATTCCTACTGACCGTTCTTCCCTGTGGCAAGAACTCATGATGCACCACGCCCCTGCAATTGAAGAAAACTGTCAGCAAAAGTTTCACATTCAGACCTTTTTTTCGGCTTGGGTCTCCCGGGGCCTTCCCTACAAATTATTTGGGTCTTGTTTCCACGCCATAGCCATAAACCCCTCCATTCGTCACCACGTTATGACCTTCTGGAGCAAATTTGGGTCGTCGCGGAAGTTAACATCTCATTAGCAATGTTCAAAAGCCAATTGATATTTTGGGGTCAACAAAGCAATTTCTTTACGCATTAAACAACCCATAAAAAATAAAAATATGGGTGATTCAGACGGATTTGGCCAATACCATTTTGCTCCACTTCATTAATTTGTTCGTCTGTTGTTGAAGTGCTCGGGCGTCCGGCACGCTCTTCTACGTCGTTCACATCTTCTCGACCTTCTGCGAACCTCTTTGTACCACCGATAAACGTTGCTTTCGGTCCAAGGTTCTCCGTATGCCTAAGTCAAGAGTCCGGAATGCATCCGCACAAACTTGTTTTTGACACACAAATTTGATAAAGGGTTCTTTGATCCATTTTTTGAATAGGTAAAAATCGAAGACGATCAAAACACGTGCAAGCAAAGCAGCTGTCAACAATTAAGTGAACATTCAAAATGGCCGAGCTTGTCGGCATAAGTGAGAGACATGAGTACCAACATAACGCCAAAAAAATCGAAATTCGAATATACGTAACCCGCGAAAATTCAAATTCGCGATACTTTTGAACATTTTAGATTTGTAAAGCTGCTTATCCGGCTCGAGGGGCCAACAAAGAATTTTATATTACCAAATGCTTGCTTTTTAGATTTTTGTAATGAAAAATATATAAAAAAACTGTTTTAATCAAAGGAAAATAAAAAGCAGTTCGATTTCAATTAAAATTTTATTCATTTTTGCATTTTTTTCAACTTAATTCCGAAAATTCGTCACACTAAAAGGGTGTCAAACAAGTTTAGAAAATTTTCCCTTGTTTTTTTGTCACCAAACTAAGCTCATCTGGGTATTAGTCGTTCAGTTTAGTTTTGTTTTGTACAAAGTTGAAACCAAATTGGCATATTTGATGAGTTTGATCAGCTCAAAGTGCACAGTTTGTCCCAGCTTTAATCTATTTAGATTTGATTGTACCACTTGGCGTATTTTGTGACGCAGTTTAAGACAATTCTGACACAATTCTGACGTATTTAGGTAGTGCATTTACAAATATATTTTCACACGTAAACTAGAATATTTGAACTTGAACTGTTTTATCTGCAGGCAAAAAAAAATAAAATAAAAAAAAAAATGGCATGCAAAATTGTACTGTAAATGAGCAAATAACGGAAAAAGTACCCGTGAAATCTTATCTAACAAAACAGAGCCCGCTGCTGCTGCTGCTAATGATAATCGACAAACCACAACAACAAATGCTGTTAAAAGTTGTAGAGAAAGAGAGAGAGAATGCGAGAGAGAGCAGGGAATTCCCTTGCTAAATTGAAAGACAAATTGAAAGCCAGCGCATGGTTGAACACTCTGTAGCTGTGTGTGAGAGGGAAAGAGAGCGAGGTATGAGTATAATTCAAAGGAAATTAAGCATAAAAGTGAATAACTTTTGATAATTGTGTTGTCAGCATTTTGGCATTTCATTTGACGCTCGACACACTCACACAGAGTGACAGACATAGGTATGGCTACACTACTTAACTGATGATGCCAGCTGTTAAACCTAACATGGCGGCGCCATTTGCTCCCACATTTCTTATCTTTATCATTTTTGTACGAGTTTTGTATCGCCTTCATTTGCATAGAGTCACATGTCGCCTCAATGCTTGCCTCTTTTTTTTGTACAACTTTTGTTAGCATACGAATGCTAATTAATCTGAGCAAATTCTAAATATAATTTACTACTACAAATTTTTGCATTTCTAAGAAGACTCATTACACGCTGCTGCCAGTTGTGCTTGGGGGCAATTAAGCTCTAAACAGATAGAGCAAACACTCTTAGCCAGTGAAAATAGAGCACAAGCACACTGAGATGAAATGAAACGCATAATCATGGGAAACTTTTTAAGATGAAAGCAACGAATTTCTTTCTTTCTTGAATTTTTAGGAATTTTTTAGAATTTTTTCTATAAATCGAGCAAAATTCTGAATCAGCGTTATATTGTACACTGGAAGAAATACTAAGATATTTCATACTTGAGTCAAAAATGTTCAGAAATCGCTAATAAGACAGAAAATGCTGAATTTAAGCACGAAATTCTTGATTAAAGAGTGTTTTAAGTAGTCCCTTATTTTCAAGAACGCACAGTGGGCGAAATGGCTTTTCCTTAAATCTTATTCTTTAAAATCTTCTATTTATTTATTTTAAAAAATAATTATAAAATTAATTTTTTTTGTATATAAATAAAAATATTTTTTTTTTATTCTTTAAACATTTTAAAAATAGTATTAAAGTAAAATAATTACTATAAAAATAGATAATAATTGATTCTGAGTCTAAACTTCTCTTCAAACAGGTCTCTTCTGACATTTAAGAGAAGATTTTTCAGCTCTTTATGAAATTAATGTTATTTTTTTAAAAATCCGGAAAGAGCCTTGGACATAAGAGAGCATTTATTAAGCCCAGAGCTTTCTCCGACATCATTCTTATTGTTAATGACTCACAACATATTATATCTGCATCGTGGACTAAAATTTTGTGAAACAAGAAGGCATATCAAACCGTTTTTCATTAGAGATGCGGGTTTCAAACGGAAAAGATTCAGTTTTCGATCCGTTTTTGACCAGTTTTCGTTATCGAGAAAGTGTCGAGAACGGATCCGAAAACGTGTATCGAGAACTTACGGCTTGCTGCCACAAACTGAGCGACAGGTAATACTTTTTCGGACCGAAAACGGAACACGTTCTCGATAGTTTAGTAAGAGAAAATTTCTAGAAAATGTCGAGAACGGATCCGTTCTCGAGGTCGATTGTCGGGTGGGCTACCAAGATTTCCACGACTTACCATTTCAACATAAACGCACATATCAGGGATCAATATTTTCATAAATACATACCTTCAACTTAATTAAAACCAAATATAACAGCTAAAAAAATTAATTTTTGCATTTTGCAACCCAAAGCGGGAAAATAGTGTGCTGCAGCTGCTGCAACATATGTACATATGTTATGTTTGATATCCCCAGCTGAACGAGTATAAATCACAAAATGAAATAAAAAAGTGTCCATGGGCTAAATAGTCTATTGTTAATCAAACGCAAAACATAAATTGGCGGGTTTTGGTTTTTTTAAATTTGATTTTTCTTCCGCTAAATCGGCTTTTTCGTCAAGTGTGGAATGGTGTTAAAATTGCTAAACATGACTTGGTAATTAGTTTTAGAGCTCAATATAAGCCTGTCTTAGAGTAAATCAAATCCCTTTTGTGTTTAGTTTAAAAACGAATTATGATTGCATTAAGAACTTCTCAGTCGGACTTGATACCATGAAAAAGGCAAATCTTTCATAATCTTTTTCACCGAAAAATTAGTTCCAAAAACTGAAAAGTTGCATTCGCTTTTATTAAGGCGTGAAAACCAAAAATAGTGCACCTTTGAGAACGTATGTATTATAGCAAGTGGTTTTGTTGAAGAAAGAACAAGAATTCTTATTGTTTACGCATGCCAAAAGCACAACCCAGAGAAGGCACGGTTTCATGTAAAAAGTATGAAGTGACTATTTCAGATTTTTTAACTTCTATCATACTAAAATAATTATGTAGTAAGTTTTCCCCGTAAAAAGAAGTATAGAAATGGTTTTCTCTTGGGAACCACATTCCGAAAAAGTCCTACTGGGTTTCTTTCTTAGATATGTTCCAATACCTAAGGAGCGAAAAGTTCCTCTTTGATTTCGACGGCTTTTCATTCTGATTTGCGGCAGCTAAGAATGATTTGTGCCAGCGATGGGCAACACTCAGCCCGCCAGTTCCTCACAGCCCGGCCCGTTATTGTGCCTTTAAAGCAATGCTCGACAAACAACAACAAAAACGGCCAAAAAAGTCTGCTGCGCAATTATTGCCGCTGATTTGTACTAAAAGTAAGAGTTTGTTTTTACTTCAAGCACATAATGATCGTACTTTTTTCTTAATTTAAGACTTTTTTTTATATTTTAAAGTCTATTTTTTGTTCTGAAAGAGCGAATCGCTCTAACAATCTTTTAGAAAACAGCGAATAGCATTTTTGAGAACTAATCATTCTGCTTTTTTTTTGAGTGTAGATCCTATTCTCCTATGTTAGAAGCTGAACTTGTTCCTAATCGGATCACAATTAAAGTTGATTATAATCATAAAATTATTAGTTAATAATTCCAACGCAGTGAAAAAGTAAGATTGCTCCACATTAGAAGATAGCAAGTTATCTTTATAGCTATTTCAATGCCTGGTCAACAGACTTTTTGCCATCTGAGTGGCAGTTCAGATTCCAAATACCGGAAAATAAGCACATAGTAAACCTGAAGTTCATTAAGGACCGTTCCCCAAGAGATTTTATTCTAATTTTACAAAACTTATTGCAGAAAAATGCTTTTCAACTGCTTTGACATGAATTCCCGCACATTTCCATTTGCCTGCTCTAGTTTTTCAATCCGTCAAAGCAATTTAATTGTTAACTTCCCCCAGTTATATCCCACGCACAAGGCAAATTCTTTGCATAACTTGGAAAATATTTGCTTGTGGGTTACTTCCTTTGCTCTCCCGCCCCACAAGTCGAGCCTGTCTCTGCTAAGTATTTCTTTTTATTTTTATTTATTTTTTTTCAAATGTGCCAACAGCTGCAGAAATTGGCCAGGGGTAAAAAAAATGCATAAATGCATTTTTATATTTATGGTTTAATGGTGTTTTACTTTATGCCAAGACACCTAAATCTGCATATGTGTATAAAAAAAAATATGATTATAATTACGCAATATACCCAGGCGTTATTTTCATTTCATTTTGTTCAAGTTTTTGTACGTCACGCATCCCAACAAGCTGCAAATTAAAATGAAACGAAACTGAAATTGAAATCAAACAATTGAACAGACGCAGCAGCGACAAGCGTTTGTGCTGTTTGCACAAGTATTTTTTTCTTATATATTTGTAGGTATGTATGTCTGTCTGTTTGTGTGTACGTACAAGTTTGTATAAAAAAAGATTTGCCATATTTAAATTGCGTCGTTTTTAAATGATTTTTGTGTGACGTTGCCAAGTCAAGTGGGTTGCTAGCGTCCCCCGGGCCACTCAGTCGGTCAGTTGGTTAATGCCATTTGAAAAAAAAATAACAACAACACCCAGGTGATTTGAGAGCTTAATAATCTTTAGCAAAACGAAATGTGTGGTATGAGTCAACTCCCGAAATGAATGAATAAATGCAGTTATAAGGGAACATTCGTGAATTTATCGTTTTTGAAGTTTATTTCCAGTGACTGTAAACAATATCTACAAGGCTATTCTGGCTCCGGTAAGGAAATTTGGCCTACAAATTTATGGAATCGCGGTGAAGTCTCTCCTGACAAAGATTAGAGTGGTCTAGGCGAAAATCCTTAGAGCTGAATGGTACCTGAGAACCAGGGATATTGAAAAGGACCTTGGAGTTCCCATGGTTGGAGACGCTATGAACAAGCTGGCCGCCATATACCTTGACAAGCTATCTTACCACCCCAACAAACTGGCTAAAAACTTGTTAAGAACACGGAGAACCCAAGGTGTACATCAAAGGAGAAGGTTAAAGAGAGTCTTACCCAAAGACCTCAACTCACGGCGACTCTAGCAGGACATTATTTACACCAAATTCTCACACTTTCTCACTAAATACCTACATTAAAACACTTATACATTATTGGTAAGCTCAAATGGACACTGCCAAGTACTGTTAAAACCCAATATCACAATAGCATAATCGGCCAAAAAAGGATAGCAGAAGGCTAGTTATTAAAGGATACTTTACCACCTAAAAAAATACTGTAAACATTAAAATTAACTGCAAAAGAAGCTCTTGAGTTTATACTGTTTCGTTCTAGAGTTTTATAAGACCGATTTCCTCTTGGATATTCTTACTATCCGAATCGTGCACAAATGTAAAAATTGCCGCTTTAAGTTAATAAAAACGATATACAATTCTTAAGTCAAGAAAAAAACGAATTCAAATCATTTAATTTGGTTCCTATTTGGTTATTATTTTATTGTTGAAGCTTATTTCAGGCAAATGTTAACCGTGACTGCTCTCCTCAAATGGTCCATCCGCTTAGTCCAATTTTGGCATACTCTTTCCAACATTTCGCGCGGTATCTCACGAATAAATGCTTCAATGTTGTCTTCCAATGCGTCAATTGAAGCGGGCTTTTCTGTATAGACATGTGCTTTAACATAGCCCCACAAAAAATAGTCTAAAGGCTTTAAGTCGCACGATCTAGGCGGCCAATTGACCGGTCCCGAACGTGAAATAAAATGTTCACCGAACTCGCCTCTCAATAAGTCCATTGTTGCGCGTGCTGTGTGGCATGTGGCACCGTCTTGTTGAAACCACATGTCATGCAAGTCAAGCTCTTGCATTTTGGCAAAAAAAAGTTGGATATCATCTCACGGTAGCGCTCACCATTCACAGTTACGTTACGATTCGCATCATCTTTGAAGAAGTACGGTCCAATGATGCCACCAGCCCATAAACCGCACCAAACTGTGACATTTTCTGGATGCATTGGTAGCTCTTGCAATGCTTCTGGCTGATATTCACTCCAAAATCGACAATTCTGCTTATTTACGTACCCATTGAGCCAAAAATGAGCTTCGTCGCTGAACACAGTTTTTCGGTAAAAAAGTGGAGCCCATTCACCAAAAATTCTACGTTGCTGTAGGTCGTTCGGCTTCAATTCTTGCACCAGCTGTATTTTGAAAGGCATCACACCTAAATCCTTCCGCAAAATTTTCCACGTTGTTGAGTAACAGAGGCCCAATTGCTGCGAACGGCGACGAATCGATAATTGATGGTCATCATTAACACTGGCCGATACAGCTGCGATATTTTCTTCAGTTCGCACTCTACGTAAGCGTGTTGGTAGTTTAATGTCCAACAATGTAAATTTGGTGCGAAGTCTTTAGTCACAATAGCCCGAATAGCCGCTTCAGTGGGTCGATTAAACTGACCATAAAATGGAAGAAGCGCGCGATGAACTTTCTTTACAGAGCACGCATTTTGATAATAAAATTCAATAATATG